>CAUYQU010087521.1:0-66706 GCA_963574635.1 Cheracebus regulus | reverse complement strand
CTCACTTCAGGTGACACGGCCATTTTCCCTTGTCATTATGCACCAATATTGTTTCTTATGAATTGACCAGACTGCAGAAAGCACAAAATACAACAAAATATGTTCTGACAAAGGGCTAATATCCAGAATCTACAAAGAACTAAAACAGATTTACAAGAAAAAAACAAACCCATCCAAAAGTGGGCAAAGGATATGAACAGCCACTTTTCAAAAGAAGACATATATGAGGCCAACAACATATGAGAAAATGCTGATCATCACTGATTATTAGAGAAATGCAAATCAAAACCACATTGAAATACCATCTCATGCCAGTTAGAATGGCGATCATTAAGAAATCTGGAGACAACAGATGCTGGAGAGGATGTGGAAAATAGGAACACTTTTACACTGTTGGTGGGAGTGTAAACTAGTTCAACCATTGTGGAAGACAGGGTGGCGATTCCTCAAGGACCTGGAAATAGAAATTCTATTTGACCCAGCAATCCCATTACTGGTATATACCCAAAGGATTATAAATTGTTCTATTATAAAGACACATGCACATGTAGGCTCATAGCGGCACTGTTTACAATAGCATTGGAACCAACCCAAATGCCCATCAATGATAGACTGGACAAGGAAAATATGGCACATATACACCATGGAATACCATGCAGCCATAAAAAATGATGAGTTTGTGTCCTTTGTAGGGACATGGATGAATCTGGAAACCATCATTCTCAGCAAACTGACACAAGAACAGAAAATCAAACACTGCATGTTCTCACTCATAGTTGAATGTTGAACAATGAGAACACAGGGACACAGGGAGGGGAGCATCGAACACTGGGGTCTGCTGGGGTGGGGTGTAAGGGAGGGATGGGGGTGGGGGGGTAAGTTAGGGATAACATGGGGAGAAATGCCGGCTATAGGTGATGGGGGGATGGAGGCAGCAAACCACATTGTGCAACAATCCTGCATGATCTGCACATGTACCCCAGAACCTAAAGTGCAATAAAAAATAAAAATAAAAATAAAATAGGTTCTTTCCCAAAATGGGATTTTGGCTTGGGCACAAAAAGTCACCAAGAATCAGAAGACTATAAATATTAAGATGTAAACATAATATGTCAAATATTATTCATGTTTTCATGGGAGAAAATGGGGAATCCCAAACAAAGGAGCAATTCTAACAGACAAGGTCTCACTCTGTCACCAAGGCTTAGTAAGTGCAGTGGTGCCATCATAGCTCATGGTAGCCTTGAACTCCTGAGCTGAAGTAATTCTCTGGCCTTAGTCTCTGGAGTAGCTTAGACTACAGGCACACACCACTGTGCCCTAATAATGTTTAAGGTTTTTGTAGAGATAGGATTTCATTATATTGTCCAGGCTGGTCTTGAACTCCTAGCCTCAGGTGATCCTCCTACTTCAGCCTGCCAAAGCATTGAGATTATAGGTGTGAGTCACTGTGCCTGGCCTTCATTCTCTCGTTTTTGTGGGAGGGGTGGTGGGAAACAGGGTCTTTGTTGCTCAGGCTGGAGTGCAGTGGAACAATTGTGGCTCACTGCAGCCTCGACTTTCCAGGCTGAAGCTATCCTCCCACTTCAGTATTCCCAGTAGCTGCAACTGCAGGCTCGCACCACTAATTTATTATTTAGAAATGTATTATTTGTAAATAAATTTATTACTTAGAAATTTATTTTTAATTGTCCTACTTATTCTCTTAGAAGAATTTATTATTTATTTATTTATTTTTATAGAGATAAGGTTTTCCCCATTTTGCCCAGGCTGGTCTTGAACTCCTGGGTTTATGTAGTGCTCTTGCCTTGGCCTCCCAAAGTGCTGGGATTACAGGTATGATCCACTGTGCCTGGCCCATTCTCTATTATTATGAAAGTGAATACAGGGAATCTTTAAGTGCGAAGCCTTCCAGAAGCCGGTGGGGAAGGAAGACTGATATTTACTATCTCTGACCATGTACCACATCTTGTGCCAGGCAATTTCACTGAAGTTCTCATTTGCTTTTCCTAACAACTTGTCAACATAGGCATTTTTACCCCACCTTAAGGAAGAGAAAAGGCAGGCTGTGATTGCTTGTGCAGGCCTCTGGTTATACTGGTGCTGGGTTGGAATTCAGATACTACAGTCTAAGGTCTTATCTCTTTTAGAGAAGCCTGCTTCAGATAGAAGGAAAAAAAATCTAGATTTTAGAAAATCGAGGGTGAGCTAAATGAGTGACCTGGAACTATAAATAATAGCTAGTACAAGTCTTGATAACACAAGGAGGGGAAAAATGAAGCAGAAATAAAATTGGGCCCCTGTGGTTCAGTCTAGCAGGGGCGGGAAGGGGGACTGCTGAGCTGAGGAGGGAGCTGGCTCTGCAAACTGGCCCCAAATAGAAGAAGGCCTTGTTTCTCCAAGAGCCCAAAATGGGGCTAAAGGCAATAGCACGGTCTTTGAGTGGAGGCTGGAAAGAAGGGTGAAATTAAGAAGAATCGTAGCTCTATGGAGCGCCTGTCACAGGCCAAGAAGGGGCGTGGCACAGAGAACATCTGGAGGTCTGGGCTGCCAGCCTGTGCTGGGCTGTCCGAGTTACAGGACATGAGATGTGTGCTAGACTGGGAGTGAGAGAATTGCTGGAAAGGAAGAACGTGAGGAGAGCCTGCACTCCAGTGCCTCCGAGGTAATAAATCCTTTCTCCACTGAACTCTTTCAGGACAGTATAAAAAAGTTTAATGGTGAACTTCACTAAGCAAAGGATGGGGGACCTGGCTGGGGATGCTTTCCTTATGCTGGGGGAGAGGCTGTACTCTATGCTGTTAGGCAGAAAAACCCATGAACTGTAGGCCAGAGGGGAGTCAAAACATCCCCTACACTCAACCCACACCTCCAGAGAGCTGGCCTGCACTCAACTGGTGATGAGGGCCTCTCTTGGAATTCAGTTCTTGGCCAGAAATCCCTGCCTTAGACTGGGGAAGGTTTAAGGGAAGCTTAGCAAACCTGGCGGCTGCTCTTTGGGTTTGGCAAACTCAGGATTTTTCCAGCGCCTTGTGTTCAGTGAAACTGAAAACGTGTTTGGCTAGAAACCCTTCACTAATTTTTAAACCCCTGTGCATTTTTTTTAACATAAATTTGATCCACATGTTTTTGCTTTATTTATATTTAATGCATCAAATCGAATTAGGAGCCACAATGATGAATGGGAACAATGCTGATTTCCAAGAAGATTTTTGAGCCCCGTTTTTAGAACTCAATCACATTCCACTCCCAGCCCCCAACAACTGTTAAAACTACCAGACTGAGCTGGGTTTGAAATAGAGAACCCAAATGTGAAATAAAGATCCATGCTTGGCAAAGACAGAGCATAGCAGGGGAATGTTCTTAGGGAGTCACAGAAAGAAGGTGGGCTTGGGATGGGGAAATAAAACAGGAAGTAGTCCATTATTCTTCCTTAGGTGGTTTCAATACATTAATCGAGCTTTCTAGGCTTCCAAGAGAGGCCACTCCTCTCAGGTATGATTTTATCCCTACTGCCCTGGGAAAAGTAGTGATAAACCGCTCCGAAAACTGGGGACAGGGGTTCTCTGTACCTATTTTTTTTTCTTGTGTTCGCCTCCATAGTAGCCAATTCAAGCTGCTCGGCCGCTTCCCTTCTAACAGGGTCCCCCCGACCCCACCCCTTCCTGGCTCCAGTGAAGGCCTCTCCATCTGGAAACATTTAACATGTACAACAATTTTAATCTTGTGCAAGAGAATCTTAGGATATGCACTACATACCCATTAAGCTAAATTATAGGTGCACAGTCTTACTTTGCACAACTCCGTCTGGGCTGGGTTCGCACACACAACAAAGGCCATTACTGTCTTTCCCAATTATCCTTTCTACTATACCATCATTTTCCACAATTTCGGTCTGAAGCCCCATAGAATTTCTCTGAGAAACTCTGGCCCCCAAGGTCCCAAGACAAAGCTGCTGTCTTAGGGTGAAAACAAAGGCGCCCTCTTAAGAGCCTCTTGAGCCAGTTCTTAGCAGGTCCCTAAACACTGACCAAAGACATTTTCTTGAATTTGGCTTCTCTTCCCTACAGACCCTCATTTAATTAAATAGGCCTGAGTATAAGTACCAGCTTGCTACTTAATAACTGTGTAATTTTGGGGGTTGACTTTCCCTGTTCCAATTTCCCAGTCTGTAAATTGGGTATAATAACTGTGCTTACCTCACAGAGTTGTTGTGAAGATTAAATGAGATGTTTCCTGTAAAAACCTTAATTTATTGCATGAAGCTAGGGAAGTGTTGGTCAAAGGATATCACGTTTCAGTTAGACAGAAGGAATAAGTTTCAGCGATCTATTGTACAGCACCATGACCACGGTTAACAATAATGTGTATTTTTGAATTGTTAAGAGTAGATTTTAAAAGTTCTTACCACAAAAAAATGATAAGTATATAAAGTGATAAATGTTAATTAGCTTAATTTAGTCATTCCATAATATAAACACATATCAAAACATTACACTGTATCCCATATATATATATATATATATATATATATATATATATATATATATGATTATTTGTCAATTAAAAATAAACTTTGTATGTTGTCTCATCCGGACTAAATAGTTAATAACAATTAGTTTTATTATTATTGAAACTGCCACACTTTAGTCAACTCTACAACCTAAGAGCATTTAAATTTTTGCAGAGGTTAGTGAGGTGACATAAGGTTTCTCACAAACTGCCTGGGATTCTTACTCTTTTCTCAGGGAGTCTTCCATGCAAGCCCAAGTTTTAAACCTACAGTCTCTTCCTGAGATCAGCAATAGCAGAGAGATTAGAAGATCTAAAATCAAATGCATAGAGAACACTCCCCTTCAGGCCAAGCGGCACTGTGTCTCATTTTATATAAAAAGTTTATGCAAGGCCTGGCGAGGTGGCTCATGCTTGGAATCCCACCACTTTGGGAGGCCAAGGCAGGTGGATTACGAGGTCAAGAAATCAAGACCATCCTGGGGAACATGGTGAAACCCCGTCTCCACTAAAAATACAATTTGGTGGCACATGCCTGTAGTCCCACCTACTTGGGAAGCCGAGGCAGGAGAATTGGTTGAACCCAGGAGGTGGATGTTGCAGTGAGCCAAGACTGAGCCACTGCACTCCAGCCTGGCGACAGAGTGAGACTCCGCCTCAAAAAAAAAAAAAATGTGAGAAAGGGAGATGAGAAAGGAGGTCTTTGCTTTACAGAGCAAAATAGAGACCTTTAGGGATGCTTTTGCAAAGTAGAAAGGTGAAGGCAACATTTAAGTTATCTGGCAAACGCCTCTCGCAACGGAGAAAACAGGAAAGTCCATGAGTCCAGTTATAAGCCCAGTGCTCAGTGGCATTCAAAGGAAAGAGAGTTGGAGGACTGGCATTTGTTGCTCTTCCCTAGTGAGAAGTAGTTTTAGCAGTAATTCACAGATCCTGATGTTGGCCAGGAATCCCCCAGCTTCTAGGGAGGACTTTGGACACATAATATAGTCATGGTCTTCATTATGCAGAATTGCTATGAGGACTCAAGAGACACTTGCAGGCTCTTGATAAATGGTAACTATTATTTCTACTGAGCTGACCTCATCTGAAATCCTGGGTGATCCCAGGAAATATGTGTATCTTCCATGCCCAACATTTACTAGAGATTTCTCCTTCAGTGGCTTCTCAGTCCCCTGTAACTACCTGTACTATGGATGCCAGCCCCAGCTCTAAAAATCCCTAAGGAAACTACTCCCTGCTCACAACTCTGCCAAAGTGGTGGGTCTAGGTGACTGTCTGTGACCACAGAGGGTTTTGAAGTGGACATACAATCTGAAGGGACAAATGCATAGGCTGGGAAGTCACTTTGGTCTAATGTAAAAGGTGAACTGGGCCAATCAGACTCCTCTCTAGAAATGTGAAATTGGGAGAGTGAGAAACTGTGTTGATTGGTAGCAGAGCCATAAAGAATGTGGTTGGCCACACCAACGGCAGAACTCCATGTGAGGGCTGACAGCTTTCTGCTGTGGAGCTTTGCAGGGCTGCCTTGATTTCAAAACCGCTCTCCCATAAAGTCTGGCTGTTCAATCGTTCTGCTCATGGACACCATAAACATCTCTCCTAATATTACTAGTGTTGTTTTTGTGAGTCAGTGTCTCACTCTGCTACCCAGGCTGGAGTGTCATGGTGCAATCATGGCTCACTGCAACTTCAAACTCCTGGGCTCAAGCAATCCTCTCACCTCAGCCTTCTGAGTAGCTGCGACAGGCATGTGCCACCACATCCAGCTAATTTTTTACTTTTTGTAGGAGCAGGGGTCTTGCTATGCTGCCCATGCTGGTCTTGAACTCCTGGGCTCAAGTGATACTCCTGCCTCAGCCTCCAAAAGTGTTGAGATTACAGGTATAAGCCACCATACCCAGCCTTCTTCCAGTATTATTAAACGTGTCCTTTTTTTTTTTTTTTTTTTGAGTTAGCTTGAATAAGTTTCTGTTTCACCTGACCAAAATATCCTTTGTTAAAACAGCACCTGCTTTTGGGAAGAACATGCAAATAGAGTTATGTCTAAATGTTCTAAACACTTCCAGTCCAAGGAATTGTTTTAATAATTATAGGTGAGCCACAGTGGCTCACACCTGTAACCCAGCACTCTGGGAGGCCAAGGCAGGTGGATCACTTGAGCTCAGGAGTTCAAGAACAGCCAGGCCAACATGGTGAAACCCTGTCTCCACTAAAAATACAAAAATTAGCCAGGTATGTTGGTGTGCACCTGTAATTGCAGCTACTTGGGAGGGTGAGGGAGGAGAATTACTTGAATCTGGGGCAGGGGAGGTTGCAGTGAGCCAGTGTTGCACCACTGCACTCCAGCCTGGGCAACAGAGTGAGACTCCATCTCAAACAACAAAAACAAAAAAAGAACCCCCCCCAAAACAATTTTAATTCCACAATGTAGTAAATCCTGTTGGTTCCTGACATAGGCCCTCCTGATTTCCTCCTACTACAGAAATTGGGAGAGTTAAAGCTCTTGCTCTCCTAACATCCCTTGCAGCTAGGTCATGGGACGCAGTCTGGCCAATGAGAGGCAAGTGAGTATCTTTTGGGACAGACGCTGAGCCTCCTTTCCATCTTTGCATACAAATGTCAGGCTTAGGCCAGGCGCGGTGGCTCATGCCTATAATCCAGCACTTTGGGAGGCCGAGGTGGGTGGATCATGAGGTCAAGAGATCGAGATCATCCTGGTTAACATGGTGAAACCTCGTCTCTACAAAAAATACAAAAATTAGCTGGGATGGTGGCACACCCCTGTAGTCCCAGCTACTCAGGAGGCTGAGGCAGGAGAATTGCTTGAACCCAGGAGGCAGAGGTTGCAGTGTCGAGATCACGCCACTGCACTCCAGCCTGGGTAACAAGAGCGAAACTCCGTCTCAAAAAAACAAAACAGAAATGTCAGGCTTAGACCTGCTGTCACCGCCTTGTAACCATGAATGGAAAGTCAAGAAATGCAGAGATGCTACAAACCCTGGCACAATGGAGGTGTTGAAGCAACACCAGCAGCCACCAGATTTCAGCCTTCTAACTGTGTGAGAAATTGACCTCTAAACTATTAGGCTGGTGCAAATACTATCAGTTAGACTTTTCCATAGTTTGGAAGCCAAATATTTTCTAAATGATACATCATGAAAGTCAACAGAGAACTTGATACTGTTTCCTATATGGTAACATATGTGATTTTTTTTTTTAACCAAATACATGACCAACTTTTTGTAAATTAACTTCTCCAAACATCAGCTGAATGACAGAAACTCTCCAGGTAATTAGTCTAACGAGGGGATAAGGTATACATGAATAGTGAGCAGGTCAGGTGATGTGGCTCATGCCTGTAATCCCAGCACTTTGGAAGTCCAAGGCGGGTGGATCACTCGAGGTCAAAAATTCAACACCAGCCTAACCAACATGGAGAAACCCTGCCTCTACTAAAAATACAAAAATTAGCTGGGTGTGGTGGTGCGCACTTATGTCCCAGCTACTTGAGAGGCTGACAGTAGAACGCTTGAACACAGGAGCAGAGGTTGCAGTTAGCCGAGATCGTGCCACTGTCCCCAAGCCTGGGCAATAGAGCAAGACTGTCTCAAAACAACAACAACAAACCAACCTGTGATTGAAGACAGACAGTGAAAACACTGTAAGTGGAAGCTGCTCTACCTATAACCCAAGTAGAGAGAGACATTACTTCTGGTGGGGCAAGGAGGAAGTCAGGGAAATCTCCATAGAAAAGCGTCTAAGCTAAACTCTAGAGGAAAAAAGGATCTGGATGTTGGGAGTTGAGAAGGAAGGGTGTTCTTGGGAAAACGAATGGTTTGAGCAAATACAAGAAACTGAAGGTCATGTTAGGGAAACTGCAAGTTCATTTTGGCTGGTACAGAAGAACAAAGATCAGAGGAGAAGATCAGACCAAATTATAACAAGCCTTCAACACTAAGTGAACAGGAGTCTGGGCTTTACTCTCCATGCCTGGGCTCCCATTGAAGGTTTCTGAGCAATTAGAAGTCAGAGCAGTTTTTTAGGAAAATTCACCTCATTGCAATGTGTAACATGGATTGGCGGAGGTAGAACATGCCAGGAGGAGGCTGTGCAGCCATCTGGGTAGGAGGTGATGAGGGTGTGAACCAGAAGAGTCAAAGCGAGAATGGAGTGGGAAAAAGACACAGATGTGAGAGACACAAAGATACAGCGGAAGTACATATGACACAAGTTGGCTACTGTCTGGATATGGCATGTAAGTCACAGGAAGAATAATGCCAAAAATATTTTGTTGTAAAAAATAAGAACAAAAATCTCATGTGGTACCTCTGGAGCTGAAGACAGGAATGGCTTAATGTAGATGTTGGAGTCATGCACCTTCAGGTCATGGTCCCCAAGTCCCCTGGTCACTCCAATAGTTGCCATTACCCGAGCCTAGGGGTATAAGCAGAGAGTCATCAGAAACACGCACACCGAAAGCATCCCATCCAGTGCAGCTGCCTGGGCTAGGGACAACCAGAGAAGTTTCCAGTTCCTCCCACCTGTCTTTCCAGGCCCCTTGCTGCTAACATATGTGGGTAGCTCTCACCAAGAAAGGGCTCACCAAAATCACTTCTGTATTTGAGGAGTGCTTTTTCTACCCATTATCTTAAGCTTGACAGGTTGCTGCTGTTTCTTTTCAGCTTTCTTTTTTGGAGACTGGAAGGAAGGATGTCCAATAAACTAACTCCAATGCATGTGTGATTCTATGGCTACAGAAATCAGTGCACATCAAACCCAATAGGATCCATTCATCTATTCACCCATCTTTCTGTTACATATCCACTGTACAAGTATTTGCTGAACACCACCTATGTCCTTAGTCCTGTGATAGGCACTGGTAAAAGATGTAAAAAATCAGAACAGCTCTTGGCCTACCAGAGTTCACCTATTATGTTTTATGGCTGGAGAAAATAAAAGTCGCAATTCTACACTCTATCCTGCTAACATCTCCTCAAATTCCCTCTGGGTGGAAAGGAACAAAATGTCACCAGTGCTGTGACATAGCTACACGGAATCTCAGGGCTGAGACCTCATGTTAAACTGTTTTTGAATGGTGTAAGGAAGCAACGCTATTATACCAATGTGTACACAGTCAGCTTAAATATCTCCTGTGATGCCAAAGATTTGATTTACCCAAACATTTATTGGGTGCCTACTATGTATATACATCATGTGGTGGGGCATAAATGTTTAAGGTCTCGTCCCTACTGTCAACTTGGGACCAGGTGTGGTGGCTCATGCCTGTAATCCCAACACTTTGGGAGGCTGAGGCAGGTGGATTACTTGAGGTCAGGAGTTCAAGACCAGCCTGGCCAATATGGTGAAACCCCATCTTTACGAAAAATACAAAAATTGGCTGGGCATGGTGGTGGGTGCCTGTAATCCCAGCTGCCCAGAGGCTGAGGCACAAGAATCTCTTGAACCTGGGAGGTGGAGGTTGCAGTGAACTGAAATCATGTCACTGCATTCCAGCCTGGATGACACAGTGAGATTCTGTCTCAAAACAAAACAAAAAAAAAAACAAAAGAAACTTGGTAAGGGAGATAAGAGGGATATGTCTAATTAATAACACATAAAATATGGCTAAGTACTGAAAAACACAGGTTATGAAAATTTAGTGGAGGTAACATTTCTACTGAGCAGGCTTCACGGAGGAGGTAGCACTACACTTAGCGCAGAAAGGTGGACTGCATCGAGACAGGCGACACAGAGGGATGAAGTGAAAGTCATCTTGGGTGAAACAAAGCAGTGTCTGCAGTATCTTAACCCTGAATCATCAAAAATATATCCTGTGCAGTGTCATAGTTCAAAGACCTAAGCTTGAATCCTCACTCTATTACCTGGGTGATAAAAGTAATTACCTCCTATGAGTGAGGATGAAGTAAATATATGCTAAGAAACACTGCAATCTAATATATTGTCTTCCTTTTCATCCTAGTCTCTCAACAGGGCTGTGAATTTTGAAGCTAGCCTTGGTTCAGAAGGTAGGCAGAGTTTACATTAAGCAGAAATGAAACCATGACACCTTTTTGAGGACAAGAGTCAGAGGGGATAAAGATACGAGACGTGGCTGGGCACAGTAGCTCACAAATGTAATCCCAGCACTTCGGGAGGCCAAGGCAGGAGGATCACTTGAGCCCAGGAGTTTGAGACCAGCTGCAGCAACATGGCAAAAACCCATGACTACAAAAAATACAAAAATTTGGCCAGGTGTGGTGGCTCATGCCTGTAATCCCAGCACTCTGGGAGGCTGAGGTGGGCGGATCACCTGAGGTCAGGAGTTTGAGATCAGCCTGACCAACATGGAGAAACTCCATTTCTACTAAAAATACAAAATTAGCTGGGCGTGGTGGCACATGCTTATAATCCCAGCTACTTGGGAGGCTGACAAGAGAATTGCTTGAATCCAGGAGGTGGAGTTGTGGTGAGCTGAGATCTTGCCTTTCCACTCCAGTCTGGGCTACAATACAAAAAAACTAACACAAAAAAAAAAAAAAAAAAAAAAAAAAAGCATTGGTAGACACCACCACTCAGCCAGGGGTGGTGTCTACCAATAAATGCAAAATGGAAACACAGTGGCCTTTAAATAGGCCAACAGGTACAATGACAGAACTTGCCACCTGCCCATCACAAGATCATTGAGCATAAATTACCTGAAATGCTTGAGGAACACGATGTTTTGGTGAATTAAACTTTTTAATGAAATTAGAAAACCCTTGCTCCTTCAACTCTTATTGCTATAAACTCTTCCTGTTGTACTAAGGAAAGTATACTGAACATAACTGAACAGCTTATTTAATATTTATGCATTTATGTCAGGTATCAGGCTAGACGGGAACTAGAAAAACAGTGGTAACAGGATGTGCTCCTGAGTTTACTGGAACTCACTGGATGTTAAAGGATAATACAGAGAATCTCCGCCCCACCAAGAAATGTAGCAGCAGGCATAAGTTATTGGGCTGAATGATACTCATTAATGGTGCCCATTGTACTGAAAGGCACAAATATTTATATGCCTATTGGTCCTGACATGATTCTTAACCAGAGATGATGATTTGAAAGGTGTTTACTTTCATGAACGGGGCACATTTGTTTAAAAAATGATTCCTACATGGATCAGATATTTGTGTTTTGTATTTCTCCTTGAACATAAAACACAAGTCTTGAAATGTCTCCTTCCATTGAAATCACTGCTAGTCTACACCGAGCCCAAAACCTAATCATGTTCGTTCTCAAGCGCTTGCTGTTTCTGAAACACACACACACAAACACACACACACACACACACACACACTCTCTCTCTCTCTCTCTCTCTCTCTCTCACTCACTCACTCACTCACTCACTCACTCACTCTGCCCATAGAAGGCACCCTCTGGTTTTCTTGTGAGTCATTTCTTCTTGATAAAAACTGTCAAGTGCTGAAAAAAATGAAACACTGCAGAAGACTCTTCTTAAATGTGACCACGTTTTTCACTTCTAATTGGAATGCTTTACACCGAGCTGAAATGTATTCGTGCATAGAGCAAGAATGCAATGCTTCAGAAGGTGTTCGTTCTTACTGGGAAATAGATTCCAAGCTTCTTTGTCTCTAGTCCAGGATTTCAGCCTCCTCCAGGCCTCTTCTCAGAGACCGCTTTGGGATCCGTAGCCTTCCTTTGGGTCAACAATGTGCGGGCTGGATTCTGACTGGGACCTTGGGAGCTGGGCTCTGGTTGATATGATTCTATAGTCTCACTGCAGTGAAGCTTTGCAGTCTCTTCCATGGGACAAGTGGCAAACAGACTTCCAAAGTCTGAACTTCCATGGTGGAGTCTGAGAGCGCCTGAAGCAGAGAGGAAGCCACAGCTCCACATCTGCGGCTTCCCTCACTTGGCTGCGTGATCTGCCTGAGCTGTTTTAACCTCATGGTCCCAGCTGCCTCGTCTGCCAAATGGAGGTAACACCGCCAGCCTGACCTGCCTCCCTGCTTGTTGTCAGATATTAATGAGATGCCGTGTGTGAAAGTGGTCATGTTTAAACACTGTAGAAAGTTATTCAAATGGATCATGAAGGGGAACGCTATTTTCACAAAATTGGCTTGAGTCCCTTGTGCTCACTGCCCACCTCCCACCCCCGCCACTCCTTGGACCCCAAAGACAGGAGGCCTGCAGGATGATGGATGGGATATGCTTTCAAGCTGTCAAGGCTATAAAATCACAAGCTGCTGAGTGGGGCACATGGACTGCCACGGGCTACGTGGAGCAGCAGCGGGACGGAGCCCTGTCCTCTCCACCCAGGGGACGCACTTGCCTACCTTCTTGCCTTCTCCATATATAAGGGGGAACTTCAAGTCCTCATCCTCAATGGTTTTGTATGCCCTGTGGGGGGATAAACAACATTTTTAAAAAGGTTTGCACTCAATTAGTGACCTGCTGCCCAGACACAGGCTGCTAGGATTTCATTTTCCCTGAGACCCCATCCACTTACCACACTGACTACCTCTTTCTTCAGAGGGAGTTGTTCTCTCTACAGAATTGTGTGTGTCTTTTAGCAAACCAGAAAATACTGTCTTTATATGCTTAAAGAGGGAGAAAATAAGTTGGCATATGCATAATTAGCAAGAAGGGGAGATGGGTTTCTGGCCTTAGTGTCTGTGTAATCATGAAATGACCCAGCAACATAACTGGATTCTCATCATTAATCCAAAACTGTGAGAAACAGCAGAGCTCAAAGAGATGAATGGAGTGTGAATCTGCTTCCAGAAGAGTTCTCACCTTCAGGGGTTGTTTATACCAAAACAGCCTCGTATTGGGATGGCTGGGGAAGAAATCTTTAGAGCCTGTTTGTCCTCTATGCAAAGTTGGTAAGAAGTTCTTTGTTTCACAAGAGCTTTTAAATAGCCATGCAACACACAGAAAGAACCTTCAGTTTATGCCTCAGTGGTTTATTCCAGATAGGGTCCTCCAGGTGCCATGGCCTATACAGTGGAGGCGGGTAAGATTAAGGGGATAAGGCTGATGGAGCCTGTGTCTTACAATTTTGTTTATAACCAAGTTAAAAAACAAACAAGCAAATACACAATTATTAGTCCAGTTATTAGCTGTTTCACCCTGAGCATGTAGTTTCACCTTGTTCAGTCAGTTTTCTCATCTGTGTAGTGAGGCTAATACACAGGATACAGAGAGCTCAGTACAGAGCTTGCACTTTGTAAGAGCCCAATTAATGGCAGTTACTACTAATACTTAGTAGATAATTAACACTTGGCATACCAGTTCACCTTTCTGCAAAACGGGGATCGCACTGCTCATACCTTCAAAGAAGTTATTTAAAAGACTAAGGAAAAGATGGGGTAGGTTCTGCTGAGTTCGTGCTATAAGTAGATGCTTTTCTAAAATAACACCTCCTGGCTGCATTAAGAAAACCTAATTTATTAAATGGCCCACCATTCCTGAGTATACCTAGGTTGCTTGGGAATGAATGTGAAATCAAATTTATGGAAGCTCTTGAGGTACAAAAGAATGTAACTCAATTTAAAAAGCATGCAACCCCAAAGTTAACGCAGGTCCATCCTCAGGAAGTTATCTGGATACATTGTCTTTCCCATGGGGTAGAGAATCAGTCAAGTTTTGGCACCAGATGCGCCTGAGCTGGTGTTCAGCATTGCCTGCTGTATACCCCTGCACAAGCGGATGTGCTCTCAAGTGCTCAGGATCCTTATTAATCAATTAGGGTAAAATCTGGGGCCCATTCGTGAGATTGTTACAAAGACTAAAATGGGGAAATGAATGTGAAGAGCTTAGGAGGTACCTAGCACTCTGCTTGGCACAACAAATGCTGCTGCTGTAGAGTGAGCCCAGAAGTAGTCTAGGAATTGAATTTTCAAAAAAGGAAATGTACTATTTTCCTTCCCCCAAATCTACCAAATTAATACAAAGTGGAAATAATCACTTTGACGTTTTACATACTCACATGGACTACTTTAAACACTGTGGTATATGAGTCCCTGGGGGAACAAATAAAGCTATTATTAGAAGAATTAAAAAAATGTTTTAAGCTTTCCAGGTGATTCCAATGTGCAGCCAAGGTTGAGACCCACTACTGTTGACCAAGCATCAGTTAGCTAACTTTCGAAATGATTCAGCAATAGCCCCTTATCAGCTTGACCCTTAAGATGACAGACTATATGGCTCAAGGGAGAGGAGGAAAATGGCCTGAGAAAGGCCCTGAGATGAGCATGAACAGGAATTGGGGCCCCCATGTGGAGAGGGACATACGGAGAAGCGGTAGCAGTGGAGACCAGATGTAGAAAGGGGCTGGGCCTCGAGATCCAGGCACAGGAGGAGCCTGGATCTGGTGTGTAAGAGTTGGAATTAAACAGAGGTAGAAGGCGGGAATTAAAGGCAGAAGGCTGGAATTAAATAGAGGCAGAAGGCTGCAGTTCTAGAACCAATGACTGAATATCACCTAGAGCTCACAAGAGACAGGCGAAGAACACTCTTAACAGGCTTAGAAAGGGAGTAAGAAGACTTCTCTATCACAAGCCAGGTCATTGAATTCTCACATGGCAGAGTGTTGCAGGAGCACAAATTCCATGTCCCACAACTCTGAAAGACATGCACTTAGAGTTGTTACCTACAGGATGAAACCAACTGCAAATTTTAATATTACATGTTAGCTTCTGTCTGTTTATCTTTGGCAACAACAAAACATTGGAAATAGAAACAATGGTGGGAAAGGAAGGTTTATTCCACCCTGCCAGTGTTGGTTTTTTATCAGCTATGAGCACTCCCTCTCCCCCAACAACTAATGACAAGGGGGAACAGTGACCAATGAGGAGGAAAAGTACAGCACCCTTTCCCCACCCCTCTTTCTGAACCCTAAGCAGAGTTCATCATATAAAGTTAAGTGGACTTCCATACACAGTTACAAAGCCTTGAGTAATAAAGTGTAAAAAGTACTCAAGAGTTAAAACTGGCAACTTGATTAGAGTTTATATACATTAATAATAGCAAACAGTAATCACAGCAGCTATGATTTACTGAGCATCTTCTACCTGCCAGACACCAGGCTCTGTGCTGACTTATAGTATCTAAAATCTCTCAATGGCCTTGCATTGTCCTGTCTCACAGAGAACTGAGCCCAGAGAGGTTAAGTTACTCCCTGCATGGCCTTAAAACTGGACTTGGACTTTTCCAGAAAACATGAAGAAGTAATGTGATATCGGGACTTAGCTTTGGGAATTTCTCATTCTAGTCCAAGAGTCTGAAATGAGACCATTATTGCTCACTCTCATTGGGTGATCAGCTGGTATCTGATGAGGAAAAAGAGACTTTTGGCAAAAGAGGAAGGGGAATTTTCTGTGTGAGTGGCAAAAGAACAGAAGGGGATCATGTCTGTACAAAACCAGTGGCTACTCCAGTCCTGAGTCTAAAGTGAAGAAGAGATGGAAGTCAGCGGAAGTGATGGTCCATGTTCTTAGACCTGCAGCTGCTTTTCTGGCCATCTCACCAGAAATGAGTGACCACAGAGTCAAGCAAGCCTCCTCCCACAGAGAACAGAACCTCCTCAAACTGCTCTCGGTTTAAGGAGGCCATCCAAGTTCCAGCCCATTTGGAAGGCCTGCCTGCTATTTTATATTATAGTCCATGTCAAGGCTACAGGCCTGAATTTATGCCTCCAGCTTGTCCTTGGCTTCCTTCCTTCTCATTTTGGGGAAGTGAGAAGACAGGAGAGTGTTTGAAGCTTGGGAGCTCCAAGACATGGAGGTACTTTGGATTTGAGATGAATAGAGTGTCTAGTCATAGAAACAACGCTTCTACACCAGATCCTAAGATTTTTGAAATCCTAATTAAATCTTTAAGAATCCCAAAAACAAATCACTCGCTAGTTTTGCAATAATCCAACTGACCAGAGATTATATTACTTGTTACAAGACAGCAAAACTGAAAGGCTTAGGAAAGATTTTTCTAGACAAATTCTTATTAATATTTTGGGTCAATTCCTTAATGAATATTTATGAGGCCAACTGAAAAATGGATGAGATGAGAAAAAAAAATGCAAGGCTTAAAAGTGTTGCTAAATTCTTGGCTCTCTGTAACTAAGAGGCATTTTTCTCAGAAGTTTCCATTAAATACTTTTTTTAAAGTAATAATTTCCTTTGTAATGTTGATCGTGCAAAGCTGTAAAAACAAGCCACTGTTAGTTTGGACCTACTGGAAAGAGCAGTTCAGCATTAAGTAAGAATGAAATGCCACCATGTCAGCTGTACCCCAAGTATAGAAATCCCTTCTATGATATACCCTTGGTTACTGGCCTCTGCTGAATGGACTGCCGCAGACAGTCAGTGTCCTAGGAATTTTACAGTACTTAATGTCAGCCCATTCCATTGGAGAACAGCTCTGGGAAATTCTTTTTTTTTTTTTTTTTTTTTGAGATGGAGTCTCCCTCTGTACACTCTGTAGCCCAGGCTGGAGTGCAGTGGCATGATCTTGACTCACTGCAACCTCTGCCTCCTGGGTCCCGGTTTAAGCAATTCTCCTGGCTCAGCCTCCTGAGTAGCTGGGATTACAGGAATGCACAATCATGCCCAGCTAATTTTTGCATTTTTAGTAGAGATGGGGTTTCACCATGTTGGCCAGGCTAGTCTTGAACTCCTGACCACATGATCAGCCCGCTGTGGCCTCCCAAAGTGCTGGGATTATAGGCATGAGCCACCGCGCCCAGCTGGTTCTGGGAAATTCTTTCTAAACTGGCCCAAACCCATTGGGCCATCTGGAAAAACATGAAATAAATTCAGACTATTTTCTGCTTGAGAGCTCTGCAATTGTTTGAAGAGAGCTATCTCAAAGTTTCCGTTTCCTTAGCTCTTCCAACTGTTCTTCACAGGACCTGGGGGACCCTAACCACTGAAGTCCCATGCATCCAACAAACATTCACTGAGCACTGACTATTGTGGTAGTGGTCCTCTAGGGTCTTTCTGGTTTGCTAGTGTCCTCAAAAAATGGCACCCAGAACTGAAAACACTTAACATGTGGTCCAAATAAGAAAAAAAATTTTTACTTGTTTTGATTTGGATCTTGCATTTTTAAAAATTAACAAAGCTCATATTTCCATTATGTGCATATACATGTGGATTATTTTAGGGTTACATATGGAGACTCTGAGTGAAGACAAATGAAAATCCCCAATCCCCAAGAAAAAAGACCTGAAAAAGTTTTTTCTGCTCATGGTCTCCTCTAGTTTATAATGACACACACACAACAGATATTTTACCCTGAAGGGAGGACTCCATTGCCTTTATTAATGTTATCTTGTTAGTTTCAGTCCATTGTGCCAACCCACTGAGAACTTCCTGAATTCAGATCCTCCCATCCAAACTATCAGCTCTCTGTCTATGCTATATCATATTAAATTTGATAAGCAGCCCTGCCATCTTCATCCAGATCACTGAAAAAATTGCTAAGTGGAATCATTAGAGACCTTCCTCCCAGCCAAGCTAACCAGACATGGGGTGTGGCAAAATTTCAGGCATGTGAAGGCAAGTTTGTGCAATTCAAAAAAAATCACATTCAGCATTATTCTTTTTCATGAAAATGAAGAGCCTATTAATTTCCTTTTTAATACCAACAACAAACGGTAAAAAGCTCTGCAGAATCTGGCCTGGTGGAGGGGCACAGAAGACAGACTCAACAGTAGAGCATGGACAATGAGATATTAATATTTGAGGAGGAGGTGTTTAGGATTTAAAAAGGCTGTCAACACTGATCCAGACAGACACAGTCCTCATGGACTTCAGCTTTCCTGGAATAGCTCTTGGGCTAACTACGAAGCACCTTAACTGAACCATTATCCACTCAGTGTTTCTCCATCTTGTCCAAAAGGCTAAGAGAAGAAACTATCAGACTTCTTACAAAGTCAGAATACATCTATGTATACAGTATTCAATCAGCCTAGAAACCCTACCCAATAAGGACAGACTACTAATTGAGCCTGCCTTCTTGGTGAACCTAAGCTGGCTCTCCTGATTATACCACCTCCAGTGAATGCCGTCCCTTCAAATCCTTCCTACTCCTAAGGCATGTGAGAGAGGCTCATAGTTCCCACATCGACCCCACCCTTCTAGGCTGAGGCTCTCTCACTGCCCTTCTGTCAGCCCCTCCTGCCTCCTGTCCCCCTGGCTTACCCACCAGCCTTTCATGACATTCTCCCACCCACCCTGATGACTTCGGTCTAGGTTCAGATTGCTTTTCCACTCTTTCCCAGGATGAAATTCTCAGCATGTTCCTAGAATTTGGTGGTGCTTTTGGATTCCTGGCTTTATAACTCCTACCCACTTTCTGCTGACCTTCCTCTCTGTTCCCCATCATCACCCTGGTCACGTGGCCTGCAGCAAGAACACCCCCCACCTCTGAGATTCGAGTTCTGAATCATCTTCTCTCTCACTCCCTTGCTGAGGCTCTCAGGCCAGTTTCCCTCCTTGGTCCTACTCTTCCAGTGACCTTCTGGCTATCCATGTTCCTGATCCTGTCTCCATGGTGGCAAAGCTTTTTGATACTTGCCTTTGCTAGAACTTGTCACCTTCTTGATTTTCCAGTAACACAACAGGGATTGAGTATTTTGTCTATTAACATTATGCCAAATACTGTCATCTCTACCTTTCAAACAAATCCAGAATCCTCGGATTGCAACGCCTTGCCTGCTGTCAGAGGCCTAGCATCACAGTTTCTTGCCTACATTATTGGGACTGATCCATCAGGCCTCCGTGCAATGATCTAGGCAAGAGGCGACGGTGCTGGGATGATGTCACCAGGTGAATGGAAGTGAGAGTGTGAAAACTGTTCTGATTTGTCCCTCACCCCTGTTCTCAAAGCAAATGGAGTAATCATTTTAGAATGTCAGATCGCATCATTACCCTTCTCAAACCCATCAAGGGTTTTCCACTGCACTCTAAATAAAAGCCAACCAACCAGATGGCCTTCTTTAACACTGCTCCTGTCCCCTGAATTTCCTAGTCCCCTTTGCTGCTTTATTTTTCTCCATAGCATCCACCGCCACCTAACGGTTTAAGAATTTTACTTCCTTACTATGGCTATTTTTTCTACTGCTTCCTCATGCCCTTTAAGTTCTATGGGGATAGACTTTTGTTTTGCTACTTATGGCATCTTCTATACCCAGAAGAGTGTTCAACATATAATGGGTGTCCGATAAATGTTTGGTTAAGCAAGCAAATTAATATGACCTTTCCTATGCAGAAGCTTTATTTGTATTTTCTTCTTCCATAATATATTTGCAAAACAAAAACAAAGAACCTCCTTGTTTGGCTGCTAAGTCTGGCTATGCTGTTCCTGCTGATGCTCACTCACAAGTAATGCTTTCCCACCTCTGCCTTGGTGGGCTAGGTGCTGTCCTTACAGGCTCAGACATTCTCTATGAACATCTGAACTCGAGGTCCCCATGCAGGCACACCGATGCCCTTTTAGTCTGATGAGCAGCAGTTACAGGACTTCTCCACCATAAACACACTTTGACTTTGTGGCAATTTTATACTTCAGTTCACCAAAGCTTTGCTCACACTGTCCTCATGGCTGGGAGGCCTGTTAGAAAATCTCCCCCATTTCTCTTTTTAATTTTTATTTTTTTGAGACAGAGTTTCACTCTTTCACCCAAGCTGGAGTGCAGTGGTGCGATCTTGGCTCACTGCAACCTCCACCTTCTGGTTTCAAGTGATTCTCCTGCCTCAGCCTCCCAAGTAGCTGGGATTATAGGCACATGCCACCACGCCCAGCTGATTTTTGTATTTTTAGAAAAGACAGGGTTTCACCATGTTGGCCAGGCTGGTCTCGAACTCCTGACCTCATGATTCACTCGCCTTGGCCTCCCAAAGTGCTGGGATTACAGGCATAAGACACCATGCCTGGCCCCCACATTTCTCTTTTAATCCACAAGCATCACTCTCCAGCTTAAAGTTCTCCATTGAATTCCACTCATCTTAAAATAGAATCCAATGATGAGGCCCTCCATGATCCGGCCTTTGCACTGTGACATCTTCGCTCACTCAGCTACGCTCTCGTAACACTGGCTTTCTTGTTTTTTTGAAACACCATAGGGCCTGGTCATTCCTTCTGCCTGGGCCATTCTTCCCTTTGATCCTGTCATGGTGGCTCCCGGGCAACACTTGGAAAGGCCTTCCCTGACCACTCATCAAGAAGTCCGGCGTTCCCTACTCCTGCTCATCCTGCTTCAGTGCTCCAAACACAATCTGAAATGCTCTTATTAATTTGTTTACTTGTTTACCTTCTGTCCCCATATCCTGCACCTTAGCGCAATAAAGACATGGACTTTCTTCCCATGTACCTCTCTATCCTTGTATCTACAACTGTGCAGGCACATGGTGGACATAAAGTAGACACTAGCCAAATGGATGAATGAATGAAGGCTGGCATGTCTCGCTTAGCATGTCAGTTTCCCTCTAAAGGTATCCCCCATTCACTCTGCCTTTAGTTTTTTATGGCTAAAATTCATGGCTGGGTTCCCATGGGTGATATCTCTGACATGTACTTACCTATTCATATTAAAATTTCAAGTTCCCCTTTATTATTAATATACAAATAGTTATAAAATTATAAAAAAAAACATTTATCATTCTCTGGTCTATTCCTTTCTCAGCGAGTTCCTTAGTACCACCTGCAAATGGCAGTTTTTTTTTTTTGTCACAGCAATTCACCAGCATATATGGTGTTACCAAGACAATTTTCTAACTTGGTTCAAAGGCAGATTCCTCATTTAAAGTTCCTCCTAGTCTTCACTGGATTCCTCCATTTCCAGGAAGAGCCCCTTTGCTGACTGCTTAACCCATGGGCCAGGAACCCAGAGTTCAAACTTTGGCATCATCTACATAAATCACTTCCCATGATTTTTCTTCTCTCCTAAGTCATGACTTTGAACTACATAGAGAGAGCAAGAGAGCGAGAGCAAGAGAGAGAGAAAAATACCACTTGTTTCCCTAAGTCTTAATTCCCTTAGCAAGACTTCAAAGTCATTTAAGACGAATGTGATCCCTTCTGGGGGCATAACAGGACCCTCCCTTTGGGGACAGCATTATCTCAACAACCCACTTGTGTAACTCCACTGACACACACCAGCGAGTCACATTCTTCCACTAACCTCTAGACATCGCCTTGGCTGCCTCTCCTTCCCTGGGGATCTTCCTTCCTGGAGTCTCTCTTCCCTCCTGGCAGAGCCCACTGTGGTATTAAAGCACACCAGGCTTGGAGTCAGAGGTTCTGAAGTCACATCTCAATCCTCATGTGAACTGGCTGTATGAATCTGGGAAAATCCCTCAGACCTCACTGAATCTGCCCCTTCAGCTGGATACTTCATAGGATGGTTGCAAGGATTAAGTGGAAATATGTCTGGGAACGTGCTTTGTGAAGGATAAGGTGTTGTTTAGCCATCGGTTGTGGCTATTAAGGTCTCTGGACCCTCATTTTTGCTTCATTGCAGATGTGGAGCTAACAGGCCACTGTCAGCAGGAAGACACAGCACATCTCCATAGGAAAACCACTTCCTGCTGAGCAATCAAGCCACGTGATTCATACTTTTACTACCGTAAGCATGAAGGAGAGTACCCGTGCAACTTTACCCAGAACCGTCCATTGTTCTGCTCTAAAGTGAGGACTCAGATACTCAGAAGGATGCCTCAGAGCTAATAATCTAAAGAAGGTATAGTTGGGTTAGACTGATAGTCATAAAAGGAGGCTTTTCTTTTTGTCTTAGCTGGGAGCTCAGTGCCCCTCCAGGGAGGGAAAAGCTATAGGTAGTCTTGTTTTCTTTTTGTTAGAAACCAAGTCTTAGCCCGGCCGAGGCACATTCCACAGGGGCTGGGTGGGTTTGAGTGAAGGCTGGAGCACAGAAACATCTTGGGTCCTCCTTTTTGCCTTTTTATAACAAAATCTCAGCAGTAGCTTAAATCTCAGGAGGCCTAGGATGAAACATCACCCAGGCCTGGCTGGTCAGGAACAGACACAAGCCTGGAGTCCAAATGCTACTTGTCGCTTTTAAGAGCTTGGCATGACCCCAGTTAAGCAATTCTGGAATCCACAAAGGCTCTCCCTTGACTCCCCTCTCCCTACACCCACCTTCCTGAGACCTTCCTGGAAAAAGCAGTGCAGGATTGGCAACCCCCTCATGCTTCCTTTTTTCTGCCAGCCATCTGTACTTCCAAAGGAATCAGGCCCTAAGCCTAACCACAGTGCTCAGTAAATGGAGGCTGCTTTCTGATCCTTCAAGCAGCCTTACAGCAGGCAGCCAGCTCTTCCTCGCTCACTACATGAAAGAGAGAGTGTGTGTGCATGTGCATGTGTGTGTGTGTGTGTGCATGTGTGTGTGTGTATGTGCATGTGCATTTCCTTTAAGGCTACACAAGAAGAGTTTGATGTTTGGTTAGGTCTTACTATTATTTTTTAAATGTCATCTTTTAAGAATCCTTTTTTCCTGGTTTCTAAGATTCACTTTGCCTTTGGATGGAAACTGTCTGCCTGAAAGACAGAGCTGCACCATGAGGAAGAGTGAATCTGAGGCAGGCTTAACAATGGCAGGCACAAGTCAGGGTTGTGGAGCAAGGATCACTCCCTAGGGGGAGTCTGAAGAGGCTGAGAAACACTCTCTATCCAGCTGGGAGTTGTGGGGTTTAGAATGTCTGGGGATGGGCTGGGCACGGTGGCTCACGTCTGTAATCCTAGCACTTTGGGAGGCTGAGGTGGGAGGATCACCTGAGGGAGGGAGTTCGAGACCAGCCTGGCCAACATGGCAAAACCTCATCTCTACTAAAAATACAAAAATTAGCTGGACATGAGGGCAGGCGCCTGTAATCCCAGCTACTCAGGAGGCTGAGGCAGGAGAATCACTTGAACCCGGGAGGCAGAGGTTTCAGTGAGCCAAGATCGTGTCACTGCACTCCAGCCTGGGTGACAAGAGTGAGACTCTGTCTCAAAAAAAAGAATGTTTGGGGATAGACCCAACATCTCACCCCAGGCTCATCACGTATAGCAGGCTTTAGTTAAACATAAATTTAGTTTTGGGGGTCATATTTTGACTCATTGGGTTCCTGAATTTATGTGTTGGGAGCTATGTTCAGTAGGTGTCTGAATGATAAGATCCCTGGGAAAGTTACCCTGTGGGATGGAGGCTCTCCGAACAAATGCTACCTTGTTTTCTTTCTTTAGTTCTTGAAGTGTCCTTTAAATTAGTTGAAGCCTATATGCCTTAAGCTGTGAACGACCTGATAGACTTCTGCTAATACAGTGCACATTAGATTCAGGCACAAATAGTATCTTTGAATTGTGAGTGTGATTAATGTTAGGTGATAAATAGAAGAGGGCTGGTAGCAGCCTAGCTTGTGCGTACCTGGCTACCTGTGATGAGAGAAACCACCTGCTCATCTCCTCACCCACATGAAAGGCTGCTGGCCTTTTTTTCTCCAGGAAAACTCTCCATAATGGGGCCCAAGCTCTAGTCCCTGACAATGCAACTGCCCTTGAAGAAATCGTCTGACTGGTAGGGTTAACCCACAGTCCCTGGGAAAATGCCTACCTCCCCACGTCTTGCCATCAGCATGCCTAAGCCAGATCCTGCCTGGAGTTCTAAGAGTGGTAACCACTCCCCTCTTTTGGCTTAAACATGCTTCTTTTTCTCACCAGGCCTGTGGGGAATATCAAGAGGCAACAGAGATTGCTCTCATTTTACTGGTAAGTGTTCTTTGGGAGAGTCTACTGGGTTACAGCAGAGGTCTCACCAGTGGTAAGAAATATATCCATCCTGTTAACCCAGTGTATGCACAGATTGCAAAAAACAGTACTTACCCTAACTCTGTGATATACACCAATATTTTCTTTCTATCCGGTGTTACTCAATTTGTTTAAAATGCTGCTCTCCATATACTAAACTGATTTCAAAATCCTGTGAGTGGGTCCCCACCCACAGCTCAAGGTTTGGTAGAAGAACAGAACCTGCTCTTAGTAGCTGCCAAATTAAGAGCTCAGGCTTTAACCAGATAAAAATGATGGGTTCTATTGGATTCATTTGCAAATATTTACTGAGCACCTAGTAGGTGCCAGTCACTGGCACAGGTGCTGGGGATGTGGAGTAGAATAAAGTAAATGAAGTGAAAGTCATCTCTTGATTCACAGGCAGAGTCCAGCAGCAGCAAAGGACCCACTAGGAAAAAAAGGATTCAGTCAGTATTTTTAAGTTACCATGTGTACGTAAAAAACAGAACGAATAATATTTCAGGATAAAACATTCTGAGTGACTCTTAAGAAAATTCCAGATTTGAAAATTATTTCTGATTCAGTATCCACTTGGTGTGCATTCACACTTGGCCAGAAGAGCCTCATATTCTCATCAGTAACATTTAGCTCTCCCCACAGATATGAATCAGAGACCCTCACTTCATGAGCACACAAATGTGGAGTGATTTCAGCTCTCTCAGGGACCATTTATTCTAAAATAAACATGAATTTCATTGACATTCCCTTTACACTGTATGAGATCAAGTCAATACATACAAATCAGAGTCTGAACAAAATTGACCCCATAGCTACAAATGGTGGGGTGAAAATAGCAAATAGATTATTAATTACAAAGAGAGCTTCTGCTGCACGGGCAGTTCCTCCGTGCTGGCCCTTGCAGCTCTCCCCCACAAAGCTGCTCCCACGCCAGTCAGGTTTCACGGAGCAGAGTCCTGCAGTGTCCCTGAGAGAAGCCACATGTGAGGACTTTATGCTACATCATTTCAAGGCTTTCCACCCAAGTGCCTTTGAACTGATAACATTACACAGTGCAGAGCTCAAGTATCACTGCTTTCCTGAGTCTTCTGTTTTATCCTTAAAAACCATGAGAGTTTTGCACAAGCCTACACATGAAGTCCTTTTACCTCACTCCCAAAATCTTCAGGTGAAATAGAGGCTTAACTTGCGGCTTCCCCTACTCTTCTGAAATTTTCTGCTAATCCCTGTGTTATTCAGGTCCCCAAAGGAAGCAGTGCAGGCCTGAGTAACAGCTGTTGGTGTTTACCAATCGGAGGAATACCACACTCTTGGCTCCCCCATCGAGGTAGCCCTGTTGTTTCAGAGGATGGAGAGCAAAGGCAGGCATTGTTCAATTTTCTGCTATCACCTCACCCCCAGCACTTAACAGATTTTCACATACTGCAATGTTTATTATACATTCTTGTTCCAGGCACTGTTCTAAGCATTTATATTTTTTCAAACTTGCATAATCCTCACTATAACACTGTCATGTAGCTAGGAACATTATCCTCATTACACAAATAAAAAAATGGAGGCCAGGCGCAGTGGCTCATGCCAGTAATCCAGCACTTTGGGAGGCCGAGGCGGGTGGATCATGAAGTCAGGAGTTTGAGACCAGCCTGGCCAATATGGTGAAACCCTGTCGCTACTAAAAAATACAAAAAATTAGCCAGCTGTGGTGGTGCGTGCCTCTAGTCCCAGCTATTCAGTAGGCTGAGGCAGGAGAATTGCTTGAACCCAGAAGGCGGAGGTTGCAGTGAGCTGAGATTGTGCCACTGCACTCCAGCGTGGGTGACAGAGCAAGCCTCCATCTCCAAAAAAAGTAAGAAAAAGAAAAGGGAGGCATAAGTGAGGTGAAACTCACTTCAGGTCTGCCCCACATGTGTTACACTCTTAAACATGTTTCTCTGCCCCTCGGTGAAGAGCTAGGAATCTGTATAAATACCACAAAATGGCATGATATGCAAAAGAATGTTTAATTACTAATTTTCTTCCTAAAATTGTAAAAATTTTTTTTAAAGCCCATCCTCATATTCTAGGTTTTTATAATGAAAAGTCACACAGAAGTTAAAATACAACAATACTCCTAGGGTGGAAAACTCTGTCTCTTAACAATAGGGCAGATGTACAAGGTCACCATAGAATTAGATTTAACCCGAGCTTTGGAGTTCAAACTGTTCAGGTGCAATAAACTAAAAGACTCTAAATTTTCCTATGTCAGTGCTAAGCTTTCCACAGCGTGATCCAATGTGACCCAGAAGATTAAACCTTGTGGGTAGGGTACATACCATTTACTGAGCCTAAGCAGGCAAGAGCAGGCATTTACTGAGCCTAAGCAGGCATTAAGTTAAATGTCTTGGGCAGCATGATCTCCTAACCTATCCCATGTATTTATACCACGCATGGATCCTGGATTATCGAGGTTATGGGCACAAAGGAAGAAGAGGAGGCCTAACCTGACCCTGACCTGAAGGCTTTGCACCTAACTTGATTGCACCTGAAGGCTTTATCATCCATTATCGGCCACTGCCAATCCAGTCTACTGGCACCTTATGAATAGTCACTGGCTCACTGCACGTGGACAAAGACATTCATAAGCAATAGCAAGGGGATAACCAGGGGCAAAGACCACCAGCAGCCCAGGAGTCAAAAACCTTTATACAGCTCAGGCTGCCCAGCGCTCTTTAAATGATCACTTCTGCAAGCTGTTCATATCTATTGTAAGAAAGTCTATGGCCGCCCAAGGTCAAAGTTTAAGAATTCATAGCAATCGCCTGGGGCGTTTATTAAAAAATGCAGAATCCCCACAGATTCTAATTCAGCAGATAAGGTAGACCCTGGAATGCTTTCAGTAATTACCCCAGATGACAAAGCTTCACTTGGGTAAACCTTTGTCTGTTAATTTTGTATAAAACTGTAATCATCCATTTATGGCCCTGTCCCAACACTAGACTATAAGCACCATGAAGCTGGGGACTGTTTTATTCTTCTTTGCATCTTCAATGCCCAACCTAACACCCGGTTCACTGAATGAATAATGGTTGAAACTGATTGCCCCACAGAGATGAAGCTCTGTGCCTTATCCCTTAGGTACAGAGGGTGACACATAGCATCTCACCTACCCCGGAAGACTGACAAGGCTGATTCCGTCTCAGCAGAATCTGAACCTAGAACATGGTGGAATATTATTGCTTTTGCCAGAGCAACCAGGTGAAGAACAAAAAGTGAATGTGTTCCATCCCCTCGTGAGGCTTCTGAAGCTTTCCTTATGATCTGATCACAACAAAGGAGAGAGACCACTGACAGACAGCACGCTGGTCCTGAAACACCGCTGGCAGCTTTGTTATCAGTCTTTCTGGTTCTTACAGTGAAATCTGCATTCAGCTCTCCAGCAGGGGGACAGATACAAAACCTCAGCCTCTCTCTTAGTAAGTCTGAAGGTAAGAGGACAGTGGTGGTAGGATGAGATTTTCTAGGGTTTGGAGTGGTGGCTCTGCAGCTCTTGTGTGTGGACTATGAGGATAAGCCCAGAAGCAAGGAGTGTTAAACCAGCACCCCAGCTGATTCTGATGAAGAGGCCCCCGGGCCGCCACAGGTGAGCCTCTTCATAGGATTATCAGCTCGAAACCTGCTACGCCAATTTCCTACTAGGAAACCTGGTGAGCTGGGAAAAGCAAAAATAAATTATCAAGCTTTGGTAAGAGGGAACTAATTATAACTAGAAGAGCATTGGCTGGACACAGGAAAATGTTTCCTTGATGGGCTTTGTCTGTACCTGGAAAATTTCAGGAGTGGGAGGTAGTGTACCTACTTCTCTGGAATTTCCTTAAAAACGGGATCCTAAAAATAGGCTGAGTATTGGCCCATATTTCCTTTTTTCTTAAACCATCTACTAATTCACTATAAAAATTTTCTTTTTATTCATTTATGATTTATTTTGGATTCAGGAGGTACATGTGCAGGTCTGTTACATTGGTGTATTATGTGATGCTAAGGTTTGAGGTATGGATGGTTCCATCACCCAGGTGTCAGCATAGTACCCCGTAGGTAGTTTTTCAGCTTATGGCCCCTGCTCCCTCTTTTCCTAGTGGTCCCCCACATGTCCTGGATATAGATACTGTCAGCTCTGTATTTCTGCCCTGTGTGTCATTTTCATACTTCATATTCTATCCTTAAGGTGTGGAGCTCTTAAGGGTAGGAAAATAAAATTATGTTCATTACTGCCATCCTTAGCCTGGCATTCAAAGTTCTCCGTGAGGTGACTGCAAGGTACTTACCTAGTTTAATGGTTTGCTTCACTGCCTGCCACTGTGCTACACCCTCTTGCTCCCTCCTATGTGTCACTTATGTGAGCCTCCCAGGCCTATTATCTAGCTGATATACACTAACTGTACACGAAGGGCTAAAACACTGAAATACTCGGCGCTAGTCAGCAAATAATGGCTGTCTCAATCTCCATGAATGCCCCCATCTGCTGCTCTGAACGCCCCTAAAATCTCCAAGATGTAACAGTAAATAAAGGGTTAATGCCTGGCACAGCAGGGGGGCTACAGGACCCTGCTGCAGCCCAGCTGGGGCCTACTCTTCCATGTTGATTGTCCAAATATTTTTAATATTATCTCTGCCTTCCACATTCCCAAAACACACATCACATTTTCACCCCTCTGGGCTTCTGCTGGCACAATGCCCTTTGCTCAGAATGTCCTCCCCTCCCCAACCTTCTTGAAACCCCTCTCATAATTCAGATCTTGGGTCAGTCTTCTCCAGAAGTCTTCCCCAATCCCAATTTCCCCTCTCAAAACAACTACTCTCTCCACCAGAGCTACAGGCATTTTCTTTAAACCTTTTTGTATAACTCTTATCTTTTGTCTTGCTGTAGTTATTTATGCATGTTCCAACAGATCCACTTCCCCTACTGCTGAAATTTTAAGAATAGATTTAAAGGTAAAATGATATTGTTCAATACATTTCCAGAAAGCCAGTTTTGGGCCACATGGCAATCTCTTTAAAGCTAATATAGTCCTGTCTGATGAGATCCTTCCTATGCAAGGACATGCTTTAACCACAGATGGGCTTGGCCCTCCCAGCTTCTTGGGTATGATTTGGAAGGCTTACAGGAGTAAATTAAAAGGTCCAGCATCAGCCGAGTGCACTGGCTTACACCTGTAATCCCAGCACTTTTGTAGGCTGAGGTGGGCGGATCATTTGAGCTCAGGAGTTCCAGATCAGCCTGGCCAACATGGTGAAACCCTGTCTCTAAAAAATACAAAAATTATCTGGGCATGTTGTTGAATGCCTATAATTCCAGCTACTCAGGAGGCTGAGACACCAAAATCGCTTGAACCCAGGAGGTGGGAGGTTGCAGTGAGCCAAGATTGCAGGAGAAATGCTTGAACCTGGGAGGTGGAGGTTGCAGTGATAATAGGATATCGTGGGTTAGTATAGTTGTAGAGTGAGACTGTCTCTTTAAAAAAAAAAAAAAAAGCCCAGCATCTAGGTGCCAAAAGAAAATATAAACAAGTCTCCAAACCAAAAAACACCCTATCAAATAGTGCCTGGGTCAGAGCGGCTGGCAAGGGGCTTCCCGGCTGTACTGATGGTGCCTCTTCTGACAGACAAGAGCTCTACCTTCTCTGTGCCAAAGCATCTTCATCTGCCATGCTGCAGGACAGACCAGCTAGGCAGAGGCGGCCAGCAGACTTGATCTGACTTCAGCTTCTTCTTGAAACTGCCTTTCTTTGTCTTTTTGATTTCTAGCTTCTCATGAAGCTAGGAAGCAGCATTTCAGCAGAAGCAGCATTTTTGCATATTTGCAGAAGCAGCATTTCAGCAAATGATAGATTATAAACCTCCTGAGGCCAGCACGAGCTCTTGCTGACCCCTTTCAATCTCCATAACAGCTAATGATTACAGTATTAGAAACTCATCGTGCACTATTACATGCCAGGCTTTGTTCAGTGCCCTCAAGTATACTAACCCATGATATCCTAACTATTATCAAGTACTGTTTCTTTTTCGGTCTTGTTCTTTTGCCTAGGCTGGAGTGCAGTGGTGTGATGACAGCTCACTGCAGCCTTGACTTCCTGGGTTCAGGTGATCTGCCCACCTCAGCCTTCTAGGTAGCTAGGACTACAGGTACGAACCACCACGCCCAGAAAATTTTTGTATTTTTTGTAGAGACAGAGTCTCTCCATGTTGCCTAGGCTGGTCTTGAACTCAGGGCCTCAAGGGATCCACCCACTTCAGTCTCCCAAAATGCTGGGATTACAGGCGTGAGCCACTGCACCCAGCCTCAAGTACCATTATTAGCTTCATTTTACAAATGGGGAAACTAAGGCTGAGAGTGACAAAATGATCTGTCCCAGCAACACAGGTGCGGACTGGCCCAGCTGGGCACTCTGACTCCAGCGTCCCTGCTCTTAACTACTACTCAACATCTACTGTGTAGGAGGTTTACAATACAAGTTTGTCAAATATATGAAAAGTGCCTACAGGGCCTTCTTGGTTTAGAGGACACTTTTTCTTTGAGACAGGGTCTCACTCTTTTGCCCAGGCTGGAGTGCAGTGGTGCAATCTTGGCTAACTGCAACCTCCACCTCCCAGGTTCAAGCAGTTCTCCTGCCTCAGCCTCCCAGGTAAATAAGATTAAAGGCACTAGCCACTGTGTTGGTCAGGCTGGTCTTGAACTTCTAACCTTGTGATCTGCCCGCCTCACCCTTCCAAAGTGCTGGGATTATAGGCATGAGCCACCCTGCCCGGCCAAAAGAACATTATTTTAAAGAGATTTTAATAAGTACTTGAAATCCCCAAATTTTCCCAGATGACTTGCAGCTATTTTCCCATCACATACATACTGCACACCCTGAAGTCACAGGGGAAGCATGATAGACACACTCTGCTTAAGGGTATGTGGATGAATAGAGATAAATGCTGTGAGTATTCAAAGGGTCTGATGGGGGAAGAAAGGCTTGGAAATAGTTCGGCCACTTTAGGACAATAAACTTTTACTTACTGAAGCAGAGAGACGTGTGTGTGTGAGTGCATTCATGCATGCATGCGTGTGCAGAGTGAGTGGATGATCAATAGGGAGCGAGCTGGTGGGGCATCTCTTTTCTTTCTCCTCCCTGTGGTCTGACAAAGCCTGTCTGTCTTGGCTTGCAACCATTCGTAAAGACCCCGTAGCCTCCACTGGCCTCCTGTGCAGGAGGAGGGCAGGGAGCAGGGAAGTCATTCATCACTGTCAGGAGATGTGCTGCACGCAGCAGGGCCGTCTTTCTTCCCTGCTGCTCCTGCAACTAGAGCTGCAAATCTTGAAAAGATGCAGAACATGCACATCGCAAATAACCATTCATCATCTCAGCTCTGGAAGCCCCAGGAGAGGCCCCTCCCCAAGTGGGGCTGACCCATTCTGACTTCAGCTCCAGCCCCACTGGAATTTGGAACACAGGGACTTTTTAGGTGCCTAATCCCTGCCCCGGCCAATCCCCATCCTGGATCAGCTATTGAGGTTTGGGGTTAAAATTCTCTCAAATGATCCCCCCTGCCCTTTTCTCTACAACGTCAGATTTTCAGAGTGCTTTCAGCAATCGGACTGCTGCCAAGGTGGCCTGTAATCATTAAATTATGAAAATACAAGTTGCTGGGAGGAAATGAATACCAGGTTTCACTGGGGAAAGGCCTGCTTTCTTGTGAAGTAATTATAAAATTAAAATGTGATATTTCTCTGGTGAGTCTAAAAAGCCTCCCCATGAGGTCTGGGGCATGACAGCAACATCAGGATTTACACTGGGGTGGGACTGAGAAATCCTTCTGTGCCCCCTAAATGCCAGAGACATCTGCAGGTAAATTTCCAAAGATTGGGTTAAGAGTGATTAAAAGCAGAAAGAGGGAAAAGTACAGAGTTTGAATTTTTCAATTACTCTGCAAAACTCAAGAGTCAAGCTGTTAGAAAATGCAGGCTTTCCAAGGAAGACTAATAATGCTGAGCTAATTAGACCCACAGGCATGGCTAATATGTAAATTCAGACCCAAAAGAGGGACTGTCCCTTTAAAAATTGCCTGGGGATCCGTGGAAAAGCTAATGAGGAGTGTCCATTGGGGCTGCTTTATTAGGTGGTCCTCAGGAGGATAAAGCCTGGGGTTTCTGTAACAGAGCTTCTGTGCTTGATTCAATAAATCAATCTATATTAAATGCGGGTGCAGCTCTGGAGTTGGCTTCATAAAGCATTCTGTGGTGTTTCTCAATCTGCTCATCCACTTCCTTGTCAGCCTGCTTGAATGCACTGTCAGAGGGCACTGGAGAGCGCAATAAAGAATAAGATAGAAGCTGTATCTACGTTTGTAAAACCCAACCTGGCAGCTCCAGACCATTCGTGGAGCTTTCTCCGGTGAGTTTCTCTCTCCAGAAAGCGTTTGGATTGTTAGTAAGAAGCCAGACGCTGTGGGGCTGTGCCTCTCATCCCAGAGCCAAGCTCTAGGCTGTAGATGGAGAATAAAGGTCACTCCAAACACAATGGAAAGGGTTGGAAACCAAGCTGCTTTTAAATCATATTCTCAGGGCCTGAAATACTCCCCAAGAAATCAAAGAAAATGCAAGAGGGACAAGAGTGCCAACAGCTGGTCCTTATCCAGGAGGTAGCGGGCAGAGCTGAAAGGCTACAGGGCTGCTTGGGGCGGAGAGGTGTGCTACTGACTAGGGCTGATGAAATGGGTCTCCCTTTAGTCTGGCCAGCTGGTTGCAGCCTCTTGGTGGCCCAAAAGTGACCACTGGTGATGAGGTGAGTTGTTCCTAAGCACAATGACTGATACCTCTGAGGATCAGAAGAGGGGTGTGAAGCCCAACCTTCTGCTGACTCAGAGTCCAGCAGCAGAGGCACCAGAAGCCAAGTGTGGCTACCCCATTCCCTGTCCCCACTCATCAGTACCCATCTTTTAAAAAACTCTTTGCTACCAGGTTTGGGGGCTCATGCCTGTAATCCCAGCACTTTGGGAGGCTAAGGTAGGCAGGAGGACTGCTTCAGTCCAGGAGTTCGAGACCAGCCTGGGCAACATGGCTAAACTCTGTCTCTATAAAATACACAAAAATTAGCAGGGTATGGTGTCACACACCTGTAGGACCAGCTACTCAAGAGACTGAGGTGGAAGATCGCCTGAGCCCGGGAGGTCGAGGCTGCAGTGAGTCGTGGTCATGTGACTGCCTTCCAGCCTGGGAGACAGAGTGAGACCCTGTCTTGAAGAAAACAAAAACACCAAGCGAAACGATGCACTCTTTGCTGTTGGGATGTAGAGTTACAGAGAGCTCCTTGCACCACCCCATCCCCAACTATACCCACACTCTTCTATTATCTAGATCACATCACCATCCCTAGAACTTTCTGTGATGATGGAAATGTTCTGTATCTTCAAGCTCCAATTTAGCAGCCACTAGCCACCTGTGGCTACTGAGCAACTGAGATGCAGCTAGAGCAACGTGGGAAATAAATTTTTCATTTTATGTAATTTTAACTAATTTAAATGGCCACGTGTGGCTAGTGGCTACTGTGCTTGGAAGCACAGAGAATGAAAAAGGTTTTTTTTGCCTCAATAAAAGTAGTAAGTGCTGAAAGGAGAAAGTGGGCTGACTCCACTCTGCTCCCAGTGAAAAATCCCCCCCTGATTTGCTCATAGTTTTAAGGGAAACAGAGGAGAGGAAAATTATCCTGATGTATCATCAAGTTAGAATCATACAAAGTTAGGGGCTCTAAGGGACAAAATAAAAGGTTACCATCTCTGGAATCTTTCTAATGGGATCTGTTTTTTCCAGCAGCTCTAAAAGCAGAGCAAAGCCCACCCCCACCACACATAGAGGTTGGCACTAACGGCCAGACCAAGTATTTTATAAGTGAGAGACACAGGATAGAATTTGCCCAAGGCCCCAGAATCTTGGCAGAGCAAAGTACGCAAGGAGCTTGTCACCAAAACAGGACTCTCTTTACCAAGCCAAGCATGTGATCTCAAGGTACCGGTCCGGCCTGCCCCTGAAATAAGACCATCATAATGTTAGAAAGGCTTTGCTTAAGGTGGGATGTGGTGACTCATGCCTGTAATCCCAGCACTTTGGGAAGCCTCGGCGGGTGGATCATGAGGTCAGGAGATCGAGACCATCCTGGCCAACATGGTGAAACCCCGTCTCTACTACAAATACAAAAATTAGCTGGGCTGGGAGGCACATGCTTGTAGTCCCAGCTACTTGGGAAGCTAAGGCAGGAGAAATCGCCTGAACCTGGGAGCCGGAGGTTCCAGTGAGCCGATATTGCATCTATACTCCAGCCTGGTAACAGAGCAAGACTCCATCTCAAAAAACAAAAAAGGCTCTGCTTAAAGGAAGAATTCTGGTATACTTTACTCATGACCAGAACCATCTGGAAGCAATCTAGCATTCACACGATGGACTTTTCTTCTTTGGCCCTTGCTCTCTCTACAAATCGCATCAGCCCAGGAACAGCTGCCGGAGAATCTGGCCTGGCGCCAGGGGTGAAGTTTCAGCCCCCTCCCACACACATGTCCTTCTGGGTCCCTGGCTCACTCGCCACCCCATGCGGCTGGACACAGCATGAAGTACGCTGATCCTACTTGAGAAAGCGAAATAGCCAGCGGTCACAGGAGCAGAGACTTGGTGCCACAAAGCCAGCTGTGAGAAACTGCTGTTTCAACTCGGTAACATAGACACTTGCCAGTAAATTACGGCCTGAGACCGCTCAGAGGGCTGTGGGTCAGGACACACAGCTCTCAAGGCAACACAATGCCAGCTACAGTGTGCATCCTGTAACAGCAGCTCAGCACAAAGGGATGGGGAGCAGGGCCTCAGCTTGGGGATTCTGGCACCGGGACCAATGACACCATGCGCAGGAGGTGAGAGCCAAGAGGGTGATAGGGAGAGCAAAGGAAGACTCCATCAGGGACTGACTCAGCACTGGGGGCATTGTGAAGAGAGCGGCTTTGTAAATCCAGCCACTGTGCAAATTATCTGAGGAGAGGGGAAGGGGAGGTGGGGGAGCCAGGGAAGAGGCCAACTGCTTTATGAAGGTCCTAGTGACAAAAACGTTTTATCCTCAAAACAATTTGGGCCTGCCAAGCTGCTCCACTGTCTCCAAAAAGCACGAGGGTGGGAAAGAAAGGATCCTCATAAAGAGGCAACAGACTCATCCCTAATTACGAGACAAGGCTTCTCAGAGTTGACATCCTCTCCCACACTTCATCCCGCTGCAGACACATCACCAAATGCCGGCGTGATGCTCCTCCAGTGAGAGCAAGCAATTTTTCTAAGAACTGGTTCTTTTGGGATCTTCCCCACAATCCTCACCCTCAAATGACAAAGGCTCTTAGTGGGAAGTGTGAAGCATCAGTTTAATTTGACCAATGGTCTACAGGGTCAGACTGGGGACTAGAAAAGTGATGGCCTCAACAGCTCCTAAAATGCTTCGTTCCATTCTCTTGACCCTATAGGATCGTCAAGACACCAATCCTGGTGGATAGAGGGCCCCTGCTTAAATGTACACTGAAGCTCAAAACTGAATGATCGTATCTAATTGTACCCTAAAAAAAAAGTTGATTGGCACCCTGTATTAGAAAGAACCCCCGTTGGGCACGGTGGCTTATGTCTGTAATCCCAGCACTTTGGGAGGCCGAAGTGGATGGATCATGCGGTTGACAGATCGAGACCATCCTGGCCAAAATGGTGAAACCCCATCTCTACTAAAAATACAAAAGTTAGCTGGGTGTGGTGGTGCATGCCTGTAGTACCAGCTACGCAGGAGGCTGAGGCAGGAGAATCACTTGAACCTTGGAGACGGAGGTTGCAGTGAGCCAAGATCATTCCATTGCACTCCAGCCTGGCAACAGAGCAAGACTATGTCTCCAAAAAAAAAAACTCCAACAAAGAGTCAGAAACCTAGATTCTAGTCCTTATTCTGCCATCTTTGCATTAGTGGAAGCTGAGCAAACCGCCTAATGCCTCTAGGCCTCTATTTGCTCACTGCAACATGGGAGTAAAGGGGAGTCATTCCACATTTGTCAATTCAGCATCGTAGTAAGCACTGCATACTCTGAAGTTACACTGCCTGGATTCACATCCCACCTTTTCCTCTTACTAGTTATGTAACCTTGAGCGACTTAGCTCTGTGCCTCAGTTTCCTCATTTGTAAAATGTACCTAGTTCATAGGACTGTTTTAAGAGTTAGGTATGAGGCTCAGCACAGTGGCTCACGCCTGTAATCCCAGCACTTTGGGAGGCCAAGCCGGGTGGATCATGAGGTCAAGAGATCGAGACCATCCTGGCCAACATGGTGAATCCCCGTCTCTACTAAAAATACAAAAATCAGCTGGGTGTGACATGCGCCTGTGGTCCCAGCTACTCAGGAGGCTAAGGCAGGAGAATCACTTGAACCTGGGAGGCAGAGGTTGCAGTGAGCCGAGATCGCACCACTGAGAAATCACACCAGCCTGGGTGACAGAGGAAGACTCTGTCTCCAAACAAAAGAAAAAAGTATGAGGAATTAGGTAAAGCTCTCATCATAGTGTCTGGCCCTTGGCTCTTCCAATAACTGTCAGCTAATTACCATCATGATTAGTGGGGGATGAGGAAGAAAAAAATTTCCACAACTACGTATCAACTACAAGGATTAAATAGCTTTGCAGTAGGTGGACCTTTTATTGCTTAGAAGGTTTCAGAAAAATGTGTTCACAGCCCAAGGCTACTTCTGCACCCAAGAAACGTAATGGAGGGACGAGGTATGGACCTGCTTGCATCCTTGAGCTGACACATTCCAAATGCTTACTGGTCCATGCTTCAACTGATCCCAACAAGCTTGGTAGCAATTTTAGGTTTTTCTGGGAAAAGAAAAAGGCTGCAGATCTTTACCTCTTTTTCTACATAATTAATTTTCCAACTCTTCTCTTCCTATAGACAAATAAGAAAGGCTGCAAACTGTGTTCCCATCTCTATTGTGAGACAGGGTCTTGCTCTGTCATCCAGGCTAGAGTACAATGGCACAACCATGGTTCACTGCAGTCTCAATCTCCCAAGCCCAAGCAATCCTTCCACCTCAGCCTCCCGAGAAACTGAGACTATAGGCATGTGCCACCATGTCTGGCTAATTAAAAAAAAATGTTTTTATAGAGATGGAGCCTTTTTATGTTGCCCAGGCTGGTGTTGAACTCCTGGGCTCAAGTGATCCTCCCACCTCGGCCTCTCAAAGTGCATCAGCCACCATGCCCAGCCTCCCATCTTTAAGTCCTAAAAAATAACTGCTAGATCTGAGGCTTTCTGTTCGAGGGTAAAAACATTTTAAAAAGACATTCACTAAAGTTGTGGGGGGTGGGAGTGCTTTACATAGGCAGTAGTCTAAGTTGAAAAGATGATTGATTCATTGATTCATTTATTTATTTAGAGATGGGGTCTTGCTCTGTTGTCTAGGCTGGAGTGCAGTGGCGTGATTCTGGCTCACTGCACCCTCAAATTCCTGGACTCAACTGGTCCTACCACCTATGCCTCCCCAAATGCTGGGATTATAGATATGAGCCACCGTGCTTGGCCTAAACTGGTTTTAAATTTCTTAAGTTCTTCTAACAAAGATGTAAAAGGCTTTTCTTCACCTTAAGTCCTATTTTCAAATCAAAAGTCGGAACAGGTAGGAAATGTGCAAAGATGCACATAAATCTTCTTGCAGCCAAGGTTGGGGGCCAACAGCCATGTGGGGAATTAGGCTGAAAACAAATCAGCAAATCATGTCTGACTAAAGCCATTCTCTGTTGTGGCTCCTTCATTATTCAGTACCTTCTGTGAAGTTCCATGCAATTAAAAATAGCCCATTTGTGGACTGTTTATCTCCTTAGGACCATGCTAATGCAGAGAGACAGAGAAAGAGAAGGAAAATGAGAAAAAGAACAAGAGAATGAGAGCAAGTGTGCATGCAAGAGCAAAAAAGAGTAACTGTGTGCATATGAAGTTGGATGTAATCTAGTCCCTGAACTTATCTCCATTTTTTCAAAAAAATTTTTAAAGCAGGACAATCTTTAGCCATTTGCTAAATGTTAAAATGCACAAGCCACTCAAAAAAAAAAAAAAAGCAGAGCTTCCAGAGTTTGGAGAAAGAAACATAAAAAAACTAACCTCATCACACATTCTACTTACAAAGAGAGGTTTGAGCCCAAGCTTTGCAGCCTTTGAAAGCATCTTGCCCATTAAAGTGACTATGCCTATTATCTCATTAGCAGTGCTTTTCAAAGTAACAATGAGCTGTTCTTCTTCCCCTTTTAATCAATACTAAGTATCTGCAACAATGATGCTTTTCCTTATTACAAAATCCTAGGCAGATACTTACCATTTGTTTTGACTGCTTTAGATCTAATTTGTGTTTCTGGCATAGAAAGAACACATGTACAGTCTTGTCTCAAGTTCAACCTGTTTTAAACGTGTACATCGACTGTCCACAACATTGAGCTTCCCGCTTCTGTCAATTGTGCCTCTTTTCTTCCTTTCAGCCTATACATACTTGCTGCCTGTTTACTATCTGTCAGGCATAGGACTAGGCACTGATGTCCCCCTCAAGAAGCTTACAGACATGCTGAAGAGACACATTTAAATAGGCAACTAGTGTCATCAGTGACTTAACCTCTTGGCCTCAATTTATCCCTTGGCCTAAATCATTTAGTTTCTTGTTTCTGTTCCTTCTGTGTTTTCTGCTTCTATCCCTCTATTTAGGCCTTGAGACCTCACATAAATGTTTCTGTGATACTTTTTCTCTGGGTACCTGAATCTGCCTTCTCTCCTAGTCAATCTCATTCCAACTTCTCTTAGAATGGCCTTCCAAAAACATTGCTTTCATTTAATTCTCTTTCTCAGGAATATATAAGAGCACCCCACAGTCTCCCACTAAATCTAAATTTCTTGATCTGACATCCCATTTTCCCCATCATGTTCTTCAGTACCGCCCCAGTCTGTCTCCCGCAGCCTCTCCTCCATTTGGTCATATTCCTTGCTGTCTTTTAGATCTACTCTTTTTATATGTTTATAACCATGTGGGTTCCTAACCTTCCATCTTTCCAAATTCTACAGTTCCCAGACAAAACCCCATGATGCTTTGCTGAATTACACTAGCTCTCACCTTAAACATCTCCTGTACAAGTGCTGATTTTGCTAACTAAATAAAAATGGATTTACAAGAAAATCCAGTCATGGTTGGAATGTTGACCCTGGGGCAGAGCTGCAAAAGTGAACCCTTTCTAATAAATTCATTCATATTTTAGAGCACGGGTAAATATCTTAGGTTTGAGAAGCAGTCTCTGATGCAACTACTTAACTGCCCTGTTGCAGTGTAAAGGCAGTCACAGATCAAACAAACAAATGGGTGTAGCTATATTTTTAAAAATTATTTATAGAAGTAGGTGGGGTAGGCAGAATTTGACTCTTAGGTCACAGTCTGCTAACCTTGTTGTAGGAAGAAGAGTGGATACAGGTGAGGGACTTCTCTTGGTTGGCAAAGGACAACCAGAAGTCTCTTAGACGGGCCTCTTATCTTCCCTGGGTAGCTCAACTTGTTCCTTGAAGACAGCATGTACCCTGGGAGTAGACCCCTGTCCAAGTCCTCACCACGGGAATTTGGGCTGTGACCACCTGCTACTGCTATATTGGTCAATGGGGGAGAGATAACGAAATCTACTTTGACTCAGTTGGAGGAAGAGTCCTGTCGCATTCTCATATGGTCTTCCAGACTGGCAGGGGGCTTGCTTGTTATGACCCCAGGGCATAATAGGAAATCTGCACCCACACAGTGCCAGGCCCTGCTTTCTCTTTTAATCCTCACAACAACCCTACAGTGTATAAGTACTCATCATCATCTCTGTTATTCAGATAAAAGAAATAGGTAAGGTCTTAGTCAACGTTAGCCACTCTGGAAATGGTCCTGATGCTCACAGAGTTGTGTTTTCAGAATAAGATACCGCCCCCAGCAGCCCCCACCCCACCCCAAGAGTTCTTATTTCAATTTGAATGTGATATTAATGACAATAGCTCAGTACCTTTAGCCTTGATAATGAAACTTCAAAGGATATATCTTTTTTTCCCCACTTTATCCATGGAAAAATGGGCTCTAGAGGTTAAGCAATTTAACTAAATTTGCTCATTTAGAAAACTCAGAGTCAGGATTCGAACTCAAGTCAGTCTGGCTCAATAAACCTTTGGCCATTCTTCCTCTTTAATAACCCTGACCTAAACCCATGAAGTTTCATGTGTTTTAAGAGCCCTCAAATGTTTGCTACACGTGAAGTGAGAAATCAGATCAGTTTCATCAAGGAGGGCCTCAGAGAAGCAGAGAGGCAAACCAAGGCTCCAGATTGGAGAGCTGGTCCTAGCAAAAAAAGCAGAGGCAGGTGTAGCCCCTTGTCCTTCACCACAAACCCAGGTCTCTGGCTATGCTTCCCGATCCAAACTGTCAGCAGCTGTTAATGGTGGTGATGCCTCCTTCACACGCACTGTGTGGTGCCGAGGCGGAGGAAGGCGTGTCCTTACCAGCCTGTCATATTAAAGTTCCTGTAGAGCATCTTCTTTCCAAGCTCCTTTCTCTGTACTCTCCTTGGAAACTCCAAATGTGTGAACTCATTTCCCAGCAAGTGAGGCTGCATGAATGCCTAACGGCAAAAAGAAAAAGAGAAGAAACACATACATACACGTATTTAGAGGAACAAAATAAGAATCAAGTATGTTTTGCAAATTGAGACGGGCCATATTTTAAAGACAAGAAAACTGCCTCATATTTTAAGTAAACAGATTTCAGAGTCTAAACACTAATAGACGATGAGCACATAAACATCATGAATCTACAAAGGAATGTAACTTTTTCATTTGATGTGATACATAAATTGTAACCAAATGCATAGCTGAAGGCCTCAGGAAAAAAGACCGAGCTGCTCTCCAAAGACCCGCTTTTCAGTTTTCCAAATGGTATATTGGTGAGATACGAGGTGAGAAAGCTCTCCTGACATGGCATTTTCCATGCTTATCTCACTTAAATTCCTGGTTATCATGGCCTTGCCTTTGAAACCTGCGTGTGAGCCTTCATGTAAACACAGTGGATCCAGTGCTGGTTGGGGCTGGATGCAGCAGACAGGAACTTTCTGTTGGACTCCCTCCAGTTTGCTCTGCAGTCATTTGATCGTGTCATTCGAAGACTATTCTGGAGCAGATGGCTTCCCCGCCTCCCCCAAATCTCTGTTCACACTACAAAAGTCTTGAGCAAACAGCCACTTAGGGAATTGCTTTGAAACAACAGTCTCATTGTCACATTCAAAATTCAAATCTAGCAATCAGAGAGATGCAACACTCATGTATTAAGTTCTCTACTTAGAGGCCACGCGCCGCAAGCAGGCCCGTGTGAGAACTTCCCCACATGAAGCTGTCCACCTACTTCTGAGCAGCGTGGTGGAATGGATCTTCTCTCTTTTCTGGCAGGGAGAAGACTGGGCGGAGCAAATCACAGCCTGGCACTGTAGGAAAGCAAGGGATGCCTGCCACCAGGCAGATGGCCAGGTCCTCAGTGTATGGGTCATAGGCATCTCCTATAGCTGCTTTTACCAGAACCCAGTGCCGCTGGATCTCCCACTGATTCTTACAAAGGTGTAGAGGTATTAGTAAGATGTTAGTCATCCAATGCTAAGTTTCTCAGGAACCAAAGGAAGCAAACTAAATTGTCACCAGGGAGGTCATGTTTGGGCATATATGGAACTCTGAGCAAGTAACTCTGGGCAGGCTTGGCGTTTGGAGAAGGTTTTAACATGTGATGAAGTATATGTTGTTTGCTTAGAGGCAATGGCAAGAACACTGATTCATTCCCAGGCAGAAAACTGCTAGAATAGTAGGCAATATGTATCAGCCACGCACTAGTTAAACCAGCTCCCAAAACACAGGATATTTGACCTTGTCTCCACTGCTGACTCGCAAAGAGCGCTTTCTAGCTTATTTCTATTTTAGTAGTGATCAGGCACTATCTGCCTGTTTAGTCTATCTTTATTCTATAAAAAAACATTAAGCACCTACTTATTAAAAATAATCACGTGTTCACAAAAAATAAATACGTGGGTCAAAGTCTGCTTTAGGCTGTCAGCTAAAAAATACCGTCAAACCCCTAACAGTCCCACTCAAATCCCACTCTTGCACTCTATCTTTGTTTCTGTTTCATAATTCCTTCAGTGTCACCTAGGTTAGGGTCTCTACAACTATGCCGGTCTCAGCACTTGGGGACAGGACAGGATGGGATGAGACAGGATGACGGAGGGTGAGCAGGAGAACTGAGCTTCCCAACTGCTGTAGCTTGAATGGTTTCCATGTCTGGTGCGAATTCTGGATTACCTTGAGGGGCTCTGAAAATCTTGCTGGAAGTAAGGATTGGGCTGCTGATGGGTATCAAGCTTAAATATCAGGTTTTACAGAGAGGTTCTCCTAGGAAGGAATGAAGGGAAATAACACTTAATAGGTTAATAGTGGGGTTTTGGGTGAGACCAATTTGGGTGTAAATTTAAGCTCTGCTTACATAAGTGATGTGGTTTTAGCAGGTTATTTAACTTCTTGGGCCTCAGTGTATCTGCAAATGAGATGAATTATATATCGCACACTGCTGTTTTCATAATGTAATGTCTATTAATATACTTATCTTAGTTGTTTTTGCTTACAAAAAATTATTATATTCACCTAATGATTATTGAGTCCTATTATATCCTGAGTACTACAACTCAGTGCTTTGTGAGGTCTCATTTCACCCTCTCAACAATCTTATGGACAACACTGGCTACATCATTTGTGGGGCCCAGTGAAAAACACCAACAGGGAGCGTCTGTTCAAAATTAAGAATTTTGAGACAGGAACAGCAGAGCATTAAACCAACCACAGTGCCCTGTGCGACTGCACAAGCCACAGGCTCATGAAGCTAGCCAAGCCTACTGGGTAGATACTATTTTATTCCTCCTTTATTTTGGTCCACCCATGAAAAGTAAGGAACAGAGGCATAAGTGGTCAATGGACAGCAGCATCTGTTATAAACCCTTTATGATCTTCCAGAACTTTGAGATTGTATCGGCACGAACACAATCCACTACCTAAGCTAGACTACCATGGGCTTCGGGGTTACCATGTGCTAGCCCCATACCAGGTACTTGATAGACCTAATCTTACTCCCCAACGCTTTTACAAAGCATGAGGCACAGACTCCATTTACAAATGAGAGAACTACATCCCACAGAGGTTAAGACCGGCCCAAGGTCAATCGCCCAAGACTGGGTGGATCTTGAGTCTGAGCTTAAGATCATGCTTATAACACCCATTCTAACCATACGTTGGGCCTTTAACCTACACACAGATTTTTACAAAAAATAGTAAAGGGGCTGTAAGAGGTCTGTGATTTTTTGCACTTGGACCATGCAAAGTCTGAATCAGTAAACCTAGTTAAAAGAACTCACACACACAGAGCCACACATGGTTTGGGCACAAGGATGTCTCTGACATTATTTATAACATTAAATAACTAGAAGAAATAACTGAATGAATAACTCATTAAATAAACTAGCCTAAACCTAAACAAAAGAATTCTATGGTGCCACTTACAATGACACTACAGAGAATATGCAATGATACAGAGTTGTGTTAAGTGTAAATAGGTCGTCAAACAATAGGTGTGTGTGCATAAGCTTGTGAGTGCTGGGTCATATATGCACAGATCTTTATAGAAGACATACATATGTACACTGACGAGCCTCTGCTTACATGGGGTTACATCCCAATAAACCCACCGTAACCCGAAAATATTGTAGGTCAAAATGCATTTCATACAGCCAGCCTACTGAATATCAGCGCCTAGCCTGGCCAGCCTTAACTGTGCTCAGAACACCTTCTATTAGCCTACAGTTGGAAAAATCATCTGGCAACACAGTCCACTGTGGAGTGTAGGGTGTTTGCCCTCAAGACCGTGTGGCTGACTGGGAGCTGCTGGCTCACTGCCACTGCCCAGCACAAGAGGGTAGCATACCATATACCCCTCGCCTGGGAAAAGATCAAAATTCAAAATCAATTTGAAGTATAATTTCTACTGAATGCATATTGCTTTCACAACATCAAAAAGTGGAAAAAAAAATAGGTAGTGGAGCTTTCATTGTATTCTGTAAAATGAAGCCTGCCCTGATTTTAAAAAAATGTATCTTGGGAACCATCTGTATACAAATGAACATGTTATGGTCTCAATTTGTCTCCTAAAATTGTTTGGCAATTTAACCCCCAATGCAACAATGTTGGGAGGCAGCCCTCTTGGGAGGTGTTTAGGTCATCAAGGTAGAGCCCTTGTGAATTAATGCTGTTATAAAAAAGGGTTTGTGAGAGTGAGTTCATGCTCCTGCCTTCCACCTTCTGCCATGTGAAAACAGAGCAAGAAAGTTCTTACCAGATGCTGGTGTCTTGATCCTGGGCCCCCAGAACTGTGATAAATTTTGCTCTTTATAAATTACCTGGTCTGTGGTATTGTTATAGCAGCATCAAACAGGCTAAGGCTCTGTATGTGTGTAAATCTAGATATGTGGCAGGCATATACATTATTAACAAACAGGCTAGGATCCAAAGGACATTCCTAAGCACATTTCTTAACAAACCCTGTGTCTAAGAAGGTGACATGTGTTCAGGACACACTACCTCAAATCATGGTACCTGGGCATTCGAGGAAACAGCAGAAGAGGCCATAGAAACTAGGAAGAATTCTCCTTATTCCTTGTCTAAAGCAAGCCACGAAACCTAGCTGGCCTTCCCCTGGAAATAGGTCATAAGACCCAATTCTAGAGCAGCCCTACACTATACCCAGAGGAAAGAAATACCACACAGGGATGCCAGGATGACTCTGAACCAATGTGCCTTTCTAGGTACCCCTACCCCTGAGTTTATTACCATTAGATCACACTCTTTCATCCTTTGATCAAACTTCTGTATGACTGTCCCTAAAAATCTCTTCGGGGCTTTATTTCTGAGGACTTCTGTGTGACATAAGCTTATATTAAATCAATTTGTTTGCTTTTCTCTTGTTAATCTGTCTTTTGTTACAGGCGCATCAGCCATGCATGGGTAAGCAATCTCTTCTCCCTATACAAGGGTAAGTGTGCAGATTTCAGGCGCTTTGCCTCCTAACAGGAGGATGAGTGGGCCCTTTGATGGTGCTTTAAACCAGGGACCCTTGGGCACCTTTTGGCTGATATCCATTTGCCTGGGCGGCTGTATCAGAAGACCTGTTGAGACAGATTTCTGCAGGTTAGCTGGGAACTCCTCAACAGCTTTGATAACTGCAGGGGCCACCTAACCTCACACTCTGAGGATGTGCAGGTATGAAAGGACCTTAAACATTGTGTCAGTCTGTAGTGCCCTCACAACAGAGCCTTTCATGATTTCCACAAACTGCTTGCTTTCTCCAAGGATAAGAACAGGATATGATATTTCATCAAACATATATGCCATTAGATGCACCATTATTTTCTTACTTCTAGGAAAGGAAAAAAGCTGCCAATTAAAAAATATATATATAATGCTTAACACTTCAAATTCTAATTTTATTATTTTTGTAAGAGCTGAGACCTAGACACATTTTTATTATCTATCACTATTGTATATATTTAATAAGGGCTACAGAAATGAAGTATAATGGCTAAGGTTTTCGAAGACTTTTACATTCAGAATCCAATTGCTCTCATCATTTTTCAACTCCAAATCATGAATGTTCCTAATTTTCCACACAGTAGTGTTATGTGTTTCATGAAAGTGCTGGTGATGCAGCATTTCTTAAATAATCCACAACAAAGCCTCAAAGCCAAGAGTGCGGAAGTTCTTAACCAACAATCTAGAGCCAGCTTATTTCTGACTCCCACTTCAGGAATGTGGCTAAACAAGTCTGATTCACACCTCCTCAAACTCCTCCGAACTATTAGTTGGATCCAATGATGCTTAACAAGCACTTCATTTGTGTCTGCGGAATTTTCTTCCAAGCTGCTGGACACCCATCCCACAAAAGTTTGGCATGATGAGGTTCAGGACATTCTAGCCCAAAATATGGCACCTTGGCATTTGAGGAAACAGCAGAAACAAGAAAGTCTCTCAACTTCCCTTTGTCCCTCTCCCCTGAATTGGGTCACAGGATCCTCATTCCAGAGGTGCCTGCCCCATACGCAGAGGAAAGACACATCTTTAACTCGGAAGACACAAGGATACAGAAGAATCTGAACAAACAGCCTTGCTAAGTTCTCCCCAGTTTATTCCCATTAGATCATACCCAGTTTATCCAATTATATTTCTCCATGACTGTCCAGTCTTCCTCAAACTTAAGCACAAAAATAACAAGTTTGCCTATTTCTTTGGGTCTTCAATTTCTCATAAAGTCTCCTGCATCATGTAAAACTTACGTTAAACAGCTATGTATGCTTTTCTCTTGTTAATCTTGTCTTTTGTTATGGGGGCCTTGTGATGGATGAGGAAATCTTTTTGTCCCTGCAGGTGGTGTCTGCCCTTTTGATGTTCACATATGTCCAGGAGATGACATGTCATGCCAGTCCCCTGGCTGGCAGTGTTAATCAAATATAACATTCATATATGTTATAAAACAAGGCTAGGCATGGTGGCTTATGCCTGTAATCCCAGCACTTTGGGAGGCCGAGGAGGGTGGATCATGAGGTCGGAGGATCGACAATATCCTGGCTGATATGGTGGAACCCCATCTCTACTAAAATACAAAAAAATTAGCCAGGCATGGTGGTGTGCACCCGCCTCAAAAAGAAAAATTATCTTAGTTCTGAGGAAATACTGTCATATTCACCCCCCAACTGATATTGATGTCACACCCTTAGATTTCTCCATCCTTCTGATTTTTCTTCCTCTCTTGCAAATTGACACAGCACAGGTGGCATGATTCATTTTCTGTCACAATCATGCTTACCATAGAATTTATAAGTACTCCATGTGTACCTGTGATGTATTTTTACCTTTCATTTTTAAAAAATCACCACCCACCTCCTTCTTACTGGCATGTTCAATACTTACTGTGGTTGCATATGTCAAACCCTATGGAGTTAATGGTGTTAAAGGAACTCATCTCAAGAACTTGGTACAAACAGAGCAAACATATGGTTGCTTAATGAAAAATGAGATGCTAAAATACATGGGCTGCACACAATTTGTAAAAACCTGTTGGTTTTTATAGGAAAACACTTCTGCTTGTTAGTCTATCTTTCTGTGCAATCATAAAAGTTTATGTATATAGTCTTACATGCACACAAGTTTACACATGTACAGTCATCAAAATACTTTAAAAAATGTTACACTGTACCTCTTCCTGGTACCTTATACAAAAATTAACTCAAGGTGGATTAAAGATTTAAACATAAAATCTAAAACCATAAAAACCCCTAAAAGAAAAACTAGGCAATACCATTCAGGACATAGGCATAGGCAAAGACTTCATGACCAAAACATCAAAAGTAATGGCAACAAAAGCCAAAATTGACAATGGAATCTAATTAAACTAAAAAGCTTCTGCACAGCAAAATAAACTATCATCAGAGTGAACAGGCAGCCTACAGAATGGGAGAAAAATTTTGCAATCTATCCATCTGACAAAGGGCTAATAACCAGAATCTACAAGAAACTTAAACAAATTTACAAGAAAAAAACAATCCCATGAAAAAGTGCACAAGGATATGAACGGTTACTTCTCAAAAGAGGACATCTATGTAGCCAATAAGCATATGAAAAAAAAGCTCATCATCACTGGTCATTAGAGAAACACAAATCAAAACCACAATGATATACCATCTCACACCAGTTAGAATGGCGATCATTAAAAAGTCAAGAAACAACAGATGCTGGAGACGATCTGGAGAAATAGGAACACTTTTACACTGTTGGTGGGAGTGTAAATTAGTTCAACCATTGTGGAAGACAGTGTAGCAATTCCTCAAGGATCTAGAACTAGAAATGCCATTTGACCCAGCAATCCCATTACTGGATATATACCCAAAGGATTATTAATCATTCTACTATAAGGACACATGCACATGTATGTTTATTGTGGCACTATTCACAATAGCAAAGACTTGGAACCAACCCAAATGCCCAATGATGACAGACTGGATAAAGAAAATGTGGCACATAGACACCATGGAATATTATGTAGCCATAAGAAAGGATGAGTTCATGTCCTTTGCAGGGTCATGGATGAAGCTGGAAATCATTATTCTCAGCAAATAGACACAAGAACAGAAAACCAAACACCGCATGTTCTCTCATAAGTGGGAATTGAACAATGAGAACATATGGACACAGGGATGAGAACATCACACACTGGGGCCTTTTGGGGGTTGCGGGGCTAGGAGAGGGATAACATTAGGAGAAATATCTAATGTAGATGCGGGTTGATGAATGCAGCAAACCACCATGGCACGTGTATACCTATGTAACAAACCTGCACGTTCTGCACATGTATCCAGAACTTAAAGGATATATAATAAATAAAAATAAAAAAGCCAAAAGTGCTGTCTGAGGGGTTTCTTTTTAACGTACCCACAATCATGGATATTTCGACCATTGGACACAGACTACTTTCATTTGAAAAAGAATAAAACTCTAAAAATTAGTTTTTTGAGAACCCAGTGTTTAAAGCAGGTTTGAAAAGATTGTTGAGAAGAGAATTACTGTTTCCTGATCTAATGATTTTAGGGAAAGCTGAAATCCTGGGGAAGAGGGAACCAGGGCAGGGTCTGGCTCCAACATGAGGATGTGGAAGCCACAGAATCTGTCAGGCTAGCACGGAGATGCTTTGTTGGCAAAAGCAGAGTGGCCAAACCACTTGGGGATCTGGAAACTTCTTAGGGCTTGCCCAGAATTCAGGTGATCATGACTGGCTAGAATTACTTCATTTGTACTGGCATGTGCCTCTGGAAGGATTGCTCAAGTCTGGAGTCCTGAGTTCTTAAAATGATTTCACTTTGAATTTACCATAAGCAACAAGCCCAAACTCTGTTGGGGCAGAAATTTGTTAGGCTGCTAATGATTTCCTGATTTTTTTTTTTTTTAGATGGAGTTTCGCTCTTGTCACCCAAGCTGGAGTGCAATGGTGTGATCTCAGCACAATGCAACTTCTGCCTCCTGGGTTCAAACGATTCTCCTGCCTCAGCCTCCCGAGTAGCTGGGATTACAGGTACCCACACCACGCACAGCAAATTTTTATATTTTTAGTAGAGACGGCATTTCACCATGTTGGCCAGGCTGGTCTCGAACTCCTGACCTCAGGTGATCCACTCACCTCGGCCTCCCAAAGTGCTGGGATTACAGGCGTGAGCCACCACGCCCAGCCTTAAAATGCAATTTAAAGTGTACCCGCCCATCCTGTGATTTTTTTAAAAAAGGATCTCTTCTTATACCTCCATTTTAATCCTAAATTTTTAGGGTTTCCTTCAAAGAAACACAACAGAACTACTAAATGAGGGGAGAGGATGGATATAAACCCCAAGTTCTTGTGTGTGCCACACCACAAATATCACCTGGGGAAAAGCTTGCTTACCTCTGCCCTAGCAAGACCAAAGGCAAGTCACCAAGACTCTTAGGGACTCTAAAGAGCACAGACTTGTTAAAAAGAGAACAGGACAGATCCTCGTCACTTAGTGATCTCAGCAGCTAAAAAAAGGAAACTTACAAACATGGTTCTATTTGGCCAGGAACAAGGACATCTCTCGGGAAAGGATGCTAGAATAACTGACTGTTTCGGGGCAGGATACCTGAGTTGGAATAAGGGAGCTGGATGTCTTTTTAAGGCCATTCTCCTCTCTAGTCCTGAGCAGAAACTGGTTTCAAAGGAAGAGAAGGGAGATGAGCACTGCGCTGTGGAAAAATACAACTCCATGCCAAAGAAAATCTCCCAGTACCCCGAGGGACAGAGGCGTAACATGAAGGAACAAGCCTGAAGAAGAGGCACCTTCCAGAATCTTCCAGTAAGCCTCTCACTAGGGAAGAGGGAGGCCAGAAGTCTAGAGTAGCTGAACAATCTGAATCCAATGCTGTCTCGCTCGGGAGTACATGGCCCTGAGCTTCACCCTCCTGGGCTCAGGGAGAGTCCTGAGCACCTTGGCAGGGCAAGGAGAAAAGGGAGCTGGAAGCAAGGAACTCAGACCCCACGGAGGGAAACTAGACCTGGTTATGGGAGGTGTCTAGGGAGACCAGGGCTCCAGTGGAGGGCTGAACACCAGCCTTCCAGTGGGCACGGAGATGGGGTTTTGAGGTTACTCAAAACTGCTTGCTAGGGAATACAAAATGCTTCCTCATTTTCTTCCTCCTTTTGATAAATTTTTTTCCTGCTGCTTTGTGGCCAGCTGGCCAGTGAGTAGTGTCAGTGAAGGAGGAGAGACTGTTCCAGGGCTTGGGGTATCCAGATAAAGGAACTCATGCAACTAACATTTGAGCCCCTACACAGGCTAAGTACCAGGGGTTAGGGGTTCGGGGCTCAAAGAGCACAAAAAGAGGCCCCTCTGCTCAGAGCTCACACGTACGAGTGAGGGTGGCTGAGGGAGGCTTACAGGTGGAAACGGAGCCATTCGCAGGGACTAAGGAACAGAGTGGGGCACACCCTGAAATGGATCAGAGAGAATCTGCAAAGGAGCTTAAGAGTTGATCAGTCAAGGGCTCTGGGGCACGTGTAGCCACAGCAAAGGCAGGGAAGTGGGAGCCAGCACAGCGCTGGGAGGCAGTGCTACGAGAGAAGAGGGTGCAGCAGAGAGAAGGCAGGACTGCAGACATCGGCACCAAAGAGGGCCTTTCCTGCAAAGGGGTAATGTGCAGGTAAATAAAAGATGCAGAGTTAAAGAAAGCCAAACTACTTCAACTTTTTTGGAATTATATGTGGTATATTGCTCTTCTCATATGCATACAAGCTGATGACGGTTTACAAATTGAACACACCTGTGTAGCTGGCCGCCAGATCAAGAAACAGAACACTACCAGCACCCTCAGACCAGCACCTCATCATCAGGACCACATCCAATCACTGCCATCGCCTCAAAGGGGCACTATTCCAACTGGCCCTGCCTGTTTCTGTGCTTCATCTGCAATCCTACAGGATGCCCTCTCTGCTGGGTGTTAAGTCTGCGAGATTCATCCATGTTGTGTGTAACTGCAACTTGCTTATTCTTGGTGCTGTATGTGCATTCCATCCTGTGAACGCTGTTCCACCCTCCAAGGGCCTTCAGGGAGTTCCCGTGGGGGCTATTACAAACAGTGCTGCTATGTACGCCCTGGTTTTTGGTGAACATGCGTACACATTCATGTTAGGTACACACCTAGGAGTAACAGTGCTGGACCACAGCACTTTCAGCTTTGGGGAGACTGCCAAACTCTTTTTCAAAGAACTTGTTCCAGTTTCCACCCCGATCCACAGAATATGGAAAACAAGAATACTCGTGTCAAGTGAGATGGCAGATTCCATGACGGGAAATATTTTGTCAAGTTCTCTGACTAAAAACTAGAATCCTCTACCTAAAACTTACATAATTAACTTTTTAAATGTTCAGACATCACAGCATTTGGGAGAAAGTTATTACAATGAGAACTTTCCATGTATAATACTTTTTTTTTTTTAAATTGAGTAATCTCTCCTTTCTGCCCTTCTAGGGGTAAAACCTCATCAGATTATATGAGAAGAGGATTGGAAGCCTTACAGTTCAAGATGATTTATCAAGATAGAAAGTCTAAGGTCAAGAATGAAATGAAATTAATAATGTCAGCCAAGCCACTGGTGATCACTAATGGTCACGCTAACAGTCAAATGGGACCACTCTTTCGGAGTCAAGCCTGGCGGCCTGATTTACAGTGCAGGAATAGAATATTTTGGTTTGGGTTAAAGAAAAAAAGAAGGAAAACTGAGAAACGGCTGAGACTCAAATGTGTATGGGTTGGATTCTTTCATAAAGAATTCTGGGTCTTAATTTGTTGTCAAAAATCTCAAAATAACAAGAACTGAGCTTGTATGTGTAAGCTATTACAGAATTGAATACAAATACAATTCCTCCTGGTTTATGAGGATTTTCAGAGAAGTTCACATTCAAATTTCTACATAATCCTGGGAACCTATTGTAAATAGAAAAAAAATGCCACAGTAGCTTTTAGCCTGCCATTTTATAATCAGAAAATTTGAACCTCATATGCCGTTTTATGAAAGGGGGTTAAATGAGGAAGGAGGTGGGACTTGAGTGGATTTTTTTTATGACTCAGACATTCTCCTAAGGAGCAAGGCAGAGAGATGGTGAAACTGTCTCTTTTTGACTAAAGCCAGGCTTGCTGGGTTCAGCCACCTGCTGTCAAGGTTAAGTGGGATGTCGGGGTAGTGCACCTGTCATTCTGACCCACCAGCACACTTGAAACTCCCCAATTATAGCCTCCTGTCTTCAGAACAGGTTCAGGCTTAAGGACTACTTTTCTGGAGATGACTCTTGAGCAGGAAAATCCCAGAGAGCCCAGCAGCACCAGGGAAACCGCAGACAAACAGAATCCAGCTCGGCGTGGAGAGCTGGGGGTGGTTCCAAGGACATTGCAAGAAATCACCTCAGATAATGTTGCACTTGTGTTCATCAAATGTGCATTTGAAACCCATGTTCATCTCTTCTATACATTGCCCTTGATGAAAAACAGCTGCAAACTTGGATTATTCTGTAAGGACAGAAGTACATTAGTTGAAGATATGATGACACCAGCACATCTTAATGTAATCAAATCAGAGTTTATAAATACAGTCTCGGCAGAATGGAGGGAAAACCATCACTCTCACACCTTAGGGCTATGGAGGTCTCCTGAGGGAGATTCATTTCTGGCTGTAACCTAAAGCAAGTAAGGGTGATTTCCTTGAGGCCACAGCATCAGAGCAGTAAAATCTGCTGTGAAATGTCCATCAACCAGACCCCCTTCCTTCCTATCTGAGCCTTGACTCTACCAAAACTTTCTGTCTAGCTTGGTGAAGCCCCTTAAATATTTTATTTCAATCACCTTGGAAACATTAAAAACAAAACCCAGCAACAGCAGAGCAAGGGTTAGTCATGACTGCAAGATCACTAGCTCTCCCTGGTGCTGGGGCAGGAGTGCCCATCCCTTGAACCCCTCATCACACACCTGCCACATTCTGTGTGAACACGTCAAACCCTCGAGCCTGCTCAATTAATCACCCTGCCTGAGAATCTATGGAACAAAGTTCACATTACCCAGAGAGGTGCATTGAAGGGCCCTCTGAGGTCAGAATGCAAGACCAAACAAAATGAACATGCCTGCCACATCCATCAACTTGTAATCTGCTTCCGGTTCTATAATCCCAGAATGTCCAGTTGTGCACACCAAGAACACTGAACATTCTTCTTCAATGTAAATCAAAATGGTTCATGTAGAAAGGACTCTAACTATCTCCTTCACCAGCAAGAAAATCATGAACTATTTCTACAAGTCAAACAGACCTGGGACTGCACACATCTGCTCAAATCAGGTGGCTAGGGACCCAGGAGTTTTCATGACTCTATCATAGATGTTTCTTCATATACCCTAAATATAAAATCTGATTTGACCTAAGAACAAGGAATACACTGTTAATTTTTCAGTGACTAATAACTGGTGAGGGCATGTAAGGAAGATGATACGACTATCATTGCACTAAACGATATCACAAGCGTTCAGGGAATAAATGTTTAAAGAAATGAATCAGTAGGATTACATGCATTTAAAATTGTAACACAGTATACTGTATTTTAAATTACCACGTGATTACTTTTCATTTTACTTTTTGAGCATATTATGAGTACCTAAAAGGAAGTATTGCTACCCATTTCATTCAGGAAGAAAGGAGATTCAGAGTCATAGTGCAAGGGGAAACTCGAGGTCATACACAACTCATGATTGGGCTGGGCTGGGAGAAATCCACATCACATCCCTATTTTCTTCTCGTCGTTGATACTCCTTTCTCTGCCTCACCCCAAGATGGAGTCTTGTTCTGTCACCCAGGGTGGAGTGCAGTGGCATGATCTCAGCTCACTGCAACCTTCACCTCCCGGGTTCAAGCAATTCTCTTACCACAGCCTCCCTAGTAGCTGGGATTACAGGTGCCCACCACCACACCCAGCTATTTTTTTGGTATTTTTAATAGATATGGGGTTTCACTATGTTAGCCAGGCAGGTCTCGAACTCCTGACCTTCTGATCCAACTACCTTGGCTTCTCAAAGTGCTAGGATTACAGGTGTGAGCCACTGTGCCTGCTGATATTATTTTCAAGATTTTACACTATTAATCCCTAATTCCCTCAAACATTTTACCATAAAGATTTCACCATAAGATTATTCTATACTATGAATATTCTAACTCAGTTATTTTATGTTCTGATCATTTAAACTCCTGATGTCTGAGGAGAAATGTTTTTAGTTATAAACTGAACTAGCCCATTTGACTTAGGAGTAAGGATTAACAAGGATATGGAAAGCGTTTTCACTTTAAAAAAATTCAGATATTAGGTTCAGTTCTCTGTACTAATAGTATCCACACTGATTGTTCAAGAGTGACACCAAAATATGCATTTATCTTAGCAATGTTAGAAATGGCTGCTAAATAAAAAAGAGAAAAACATTACTCTGGTGTGCAGGCCAGTGGGATTTTTGCTACAGACTGAATGTACCTCTCCAAAGCTCATGTGTTGAAGCCAAATCCCTAGTGTGATGGTATTTAGATGTGGGGCCACTGGGAGGTGATTAGGTCATGAGGGTAGAGCCCTCATAAATGGGATTAGTGTCTTTATAAAAGAGGCTCCGGAGAGCAACCTTGTCCCTTCTGCCACGTGAAGTTTAAAAAACCATATATATGGCCATCTATGAATCAGGAAGTAGAGCCCCTACCAGACCCTGACTCTACCTTGATTTTAGGCTTCCCAGCCTCCAGATCTGTGAGAAATAAATTCTGTTGTTTACAAACTACAGTTTCTGGTGTTTTGCTACAGCAGCCCAAACAGATGAAGACAGATTTATAGTGGTAAGACTTTAATTCCTCAAACAATAGCTAAATGAGTAGTACTGTATGTCATAAAACAGTACTGCATGCATTATTTCATTTAGTCCTTACATAGCCTTCTGAGATTTTCTATCCCATTACTGATGAAGAAATTGGGAACCACTGAAGTTCCCTGGGGAAATTACCTACACTTACATCACAAAGCCGAGATCCGAAGCCACATGCATCATATTTCAACCATCCTGAAAGATACCACTGACATTTGGGAATCTGAAAAACGTCAGCATTCCTATCCCTCCCCCAACCAAGGTAACCTCCAAAGGCCCATTCTAGTAATGTGAAAAGATGAAATTATTTCAAAACAGAAAGTGCAGAAAGTTAACTTATTATTCATTGCCTCTTGCAGGAAAACCAAAACCTGAAATGTATTTCAATAAAGAGCAGGAGGTGGGCTGCGCATGGTGGCTCATGCTTATGACCCTCAGCAGTTTGGGAAGCTGAGGCGAGAAGACTGCCTGAGCTCAGGAGTTTAAGACCAGATCTGGCAACATGTGAGACTCCCCATCTCTACAAAAGAAAATAAAATTATCCAGGCATGGTGGCGCACCTGTAGGCCTAGCTACTTGAGAGGCTGAGATAGAAGGATTGCTTGGGCCTAGAAGGTTGAGGCCACAGTGAGCCACAGTTGTGCTACTGCACTCTGTGCTGGCTGACAGAGTGAGACCCTGTCTCAAAACAAAAACAAAAATGAAAAACAGGAGGTGATGAGGATAGGGTACCACAGAGGCAAGGGAGGCAAAGGCTTCACGCCCTGCTGTGAAATGTGCGGGAGGACGGCAGAGAGAAGGGACTGCTTGGTAACGATCTAGAAGTTAATATGACTATTGTTTTTAATCTTTTTTTTTTTTTTAAAGAGACAAGGTCTCACTTTGTCACCCAGGCTGCCCCAGGAGTGCAGTGGTGCGGTCTCAGTTCACTGCAACCTCTTCCTCCTGGGCTGAAATGATGCTCCCGCTTCAGCCTCCTGAGTAGCTGGGACTACAGGCACACACCACCATGCCAGGCTCATTTTTTTTCTTTTATTTTTTTTGGAGAGACAGCATTTCACCATGTTGCCCAGGCTGGTCTTGAACTCCTGGGCTCAAATGTTCCTTCACCTCAGCCTTCCAAAGTGCTAGGATTATAGGCATGAGCTACCATGCCCAGCCTGTTTTTAATCTTTCATTCAGTAAATACTGATTCCATATCTCCTCTGTGCCGGGTGCTGTGTTGAATCCTGGCAGTATGAGGTGACTAAGTGGCATGCCCTCCAGAACTCAGTCTGGAGAGGGAGACAGAGACCTGAACAAGCAACACCACGTGCTGAGCACCACCCTGCAGGTATCTGGACGTTGTGGTACAAGCACTGGGGACTGACTCCCTGGGATGATTAGGGGACACTTTGCAGAAGTGACATTTGTGCTGGGATCTCAGAGAATGAAGAGGAGTTTTCCTGACAGAGAAGGGATAAAAGGCCATCTAGGCAGACCATATTTCCAATGGCATGGGGGTGAGAGATCAGAGAAACCGTGACATGTCCTGGAAATGGAAGGTGGTTCTCTGGCTGGAGCACAGGAACCTGGTGGCAGTGGTGGTGGTGGCAGTGGTGAGATAGTGCAGGAGATGTGGGCAGGGGCCAGGATTCCAGGTCTGCCAAGAAGGGCGGTCTGCATTCTGTAAACTGGGGAGCCAAAGGCTTTTAGACGGGGAAGTGACAAATGTGTGATAAGGTCATTTGGATAGCCTTGTGGAATAGAGTGGAGAAAGCCAGGCAGGTGGCAGAGAGGCCAGCTGTAGTGAACTCTACTTGGAGGGACCCTTGCAGCTCAAAAGTCCTTGGTGACCCTAGAGTCTAGCTCTCCACTTCACAAGTGATAAACGGAGGTCTGGAAAGGTTATGAAACTTGCACAAAACTGTCAGACTGGTAACACAGCTGGGGCCAGAGTGAAGATCTTCTGTTGGCTGCGGTGAGATCCTTTCCACCTGTCTAGATTACCAAAGAAAATGAAGAAGTCTGAAGCCTGGGTTCCCTAGTAGTACTAGTAGTGGTTTTAAGTTTATCAGCTTAAGACACCACCGCAAAGGTTAGAAAGCAACAGTAGGTGAAAGACTGAAGCACTGTTTTTACTGTTATCTTTGATTCAACTACTCATACATCAAATAAGCAGTTAAAGCGACACAGTTTATAGAATAAAATGAACAAAAACACAGACAAGGGAATGGAGGGAAAGTGCACAGCTACCTTCTAAATCAACCAAATTAATTAAATCTTGATCACACATCCTGAAATGCAGACACGCAATCAAAGACCTTTTTGAGTAGCCTGGATCAATTCTTTCCTAAGAGCAGATGGTCACTACTTTAGCTATGCTGTGTGCAAAGAAATACAGTTGGCAAGAAAATATTTCATCCACAGAACTACGATTCACAGGGTTAGTCCCTAGAGTATCTGCCCCAAAGTAACCTGGGATGATTACCAGAGTCACTTTAAACTGAGATTCTAAGCCTAATACCCTTGCTCCTGGAATCTGGACAGGGAAGTGAGTCTATTCTGTTTCCCAGAAAACTGAGCCCTTCATAATTTCATTCCAAAGAGAATAATTTACATAAAGAACTTATTTTCAGGATAGAAACAGATTTTCTGACACCTGCACCTTTCCCAAAGGGCCTGTAAGACTTCATATCTGAGCATGAAGGAGTGGTGTGTCAGCAGAGATCTCGGAGCTGCCATGTCGGCAGATTCTTCCTCCCAGCGGGAATCAGACCAAGTTCCCTGTTTGAGTTAAAGTGAGTAGCGGGCCACGGAAGAAGGTATCTGTGTTTTTCCAAACTGCACATCACATTGTACATAAGAGCCATTAAAAAAAAAAAAAAACAACAGAGCACACCGTGTCTTCAGTTGGTCACAGATGGGAGAAAATCAGCCACAATAATAAATTCACGGAGGTGGCGTGTGTCGTCACACACGGAGCCAGGATGTCTGATCCAGAAGGTGTGTGTGGGGGAGTTAATACCATATGTCATTTGAATGCGGTGAGCCCGCTCCCGAGTCAGTGGCAACGTGTTCCTCCAGAACAGCTCCGATGCCACCCCTCATGCCACTGCACTCTGCCAAGCCTACATGACTCTTACCAGGTATTGAAGTCGTTGGCGCTCCGTCTCAGGGGTAAATTCTGAAGACATGGGGATAATTTCTCCATTTCTGATGATTATGGCCCTGAAATGGTGAAAACGCATTGTCAGTAGCCAATCTCATAAATGCTCTGATTCTGTCACAACCATTGCTTGGTTCAAATCACACATGAAATGCCAAAAGATGCTTTTGTTCTCCCACTGGCGTGGCAGAGGTTCCCAGCTCTGGACCCCTCACAACATGGGAGGCATCTCTCTTTTAAGTGCACTACATTCCAGTTAGCTTATCTTTACTTTTTCTGCTAGCTGGAACTGTGCCTTAATGCTCCAGCACCAAGTATACTTCTTGGCACAAAACAAATGCTCAGTGAATACATGGATGGGTGGATGGATGAATGATGCAACAGTCTTGCTCTAGCCCAGGGTTATCCAGTGGAACCTTCTGTGATGATGGTAATGCTTTTGTCTGTGCAGTCCAATATGGCAGCCACTAGCCACATGTGGGTACTGAGCATTTAAATTGTGGTTAGTGCAGCCAAGGAACTGAATTTTTAATTTTATTTCAGTTTAATTAACTTAGCTTCCAGTTTAAGCAGTCACATATGGCTAGTGTTTAACAGACAGTACAGTTCCAGATTCCTGTTACTCAAATGATCCTGTGGGCCAGCAGCATTGGCTTCACCTGGGAGCTTGCTAGAAATGCAGAATCTCAGGTTCCACCCCTGACTTACTGTATCAGAATCTGCATTGTGATAAGATCACCAGGTGATTCATAAGCACATTGAAATCTGAGAATGTGTGGCCTACACTGTTGAGTTTCTAGGGTGATATCCTGGGTCCAGGGGGAAAAAAAACACACAAAAACCACTCATCTCAAGGCTCAGGAAACTCATACACTCCAAAGAATGTATATAAAGAGCTATTGCCCAGTCGAGGACTTTTGAGAGAACAGAGTTCCCTGAAGCAGATGTCTACAGGAGAGGCTGCAGGATCGATAACCATGAGCAACCTTTCCTGGGCCTATTCCCAGCGGTGCCTTCTGTTTCTCAGACCTTCTGATTCCAAAGTGGTTCCTGACAGCCACTTTTCAGCTATCGACCGGTTGTGGCAGAATGTTGCCATTTCTACAACGAATGGAAGTGGCTTGGGGAATTGCATTCTATATGAACCCAACAGCTCCCAGGCATCAGGGAGCTAGAGACCTGAGACCTGACAGGCTTCTAAGTGAGGAGCCACCAACCTCGGAAATGCCTTCGATCAGCTCAGATCTGAGTGGAGGCCTCCTTGATTCTAGGGAGGCTGCATTCTTTGTGCCAGGAATCCTCTGGGCATCTCTCCCTCCCAATGCAGAGGCAGTCCCTGACTTGGAAACAATCCCCATAAATGACTGCAGCTGTCAGGACCCCACCCCCAACCCCTCACCACCTGTGCCCTAGTTGCTGCTGTCATAGAAATAGAACTGGGGGAGTCCAGCCAGGGAAAGAGATGATGACAAAAATCTTAGGGGCTTTGGAGAACTTATGACTCTAGTAGAAAAAAAAAGCAGAGGAAGATGTGAGAAAATGGAAAAGTTTAGGGGAACTGACTGTGAGAAGATGAGGCCTCTTATAATACTCCTTGTCACTTTTATTATGCTGTCTGAAATGTGGTAAGTGAAAGATTCCTTCTTATAAACCGGAGGCACTTGTAAAATGCAGTCACTATCACCCCACCCCCATCAAGGTGTTATCCACCATTCACTAATCGTTGTGAATTAATTCCAGTGGTCTTTGTCCTAATTATCAGGTGAGTATGACTATAATAAGGGAGTAGGAGTTTTGACAGGATGGAGAAAATTTGAAAGGGGGAAGGATCAGGAAATTCTAGGTTTGGGCCTAATCTTACAGGATCTAGAGGGCCCCTGAGAATCCCAGGGAGCTGGTGTGATAAATTCCAACGGTAATCCCCTCTTTCAAGATTTTGCCTACAGCTACCTTTAGCTTTTTCCTCTTTTTTCTGCACAGCCCCTGAATTGCAGTGGAATTCCCAGGTGTAGGTTAGGAAGAGCCAGTGATGCCCAATCAGGCCAAGGAAGCGTCCCCTTTAGGACCTGAGTGTCAGGAGCTGGGGTTGGGGGCGGGGGGGAGGGCTGGGAACTCCAAAGGCTTAGGTCATGTCTGTCATAGAGCAGGAGCCCAGTGAATGTTTGTTGACTAAGAGCAGATCAAAGAACTTAGAAGAAACTGTTCCTTGAATTTGAGGCAGGAAGAGAAAAGAACTAAAGAGGCAGCAGATGTTCACTTAACCAAGTCACATGGGGTGGGTTTTACAGAGTAAAGAGGGGCCTTCAGCTAGCAACGTGCTGCTCCTCAGCTCTCTTTTCCTCTTCTCTCCCTGACCAGAGCTAGTGTGTCTGTCACTTCGCACACCTGGAGGTTCACCCAATGTCAGTTACTCCCACTCCTGTATTTCCGACCTCTCTTTCCACTGGACCTCTGCTCACAGAACAGAACCATGCTAAAAGACTCTTAAAATCAAGGCAAGAGCAAAACCAAACAAAGGATACTCTCCTACTCCAAATTCCACCTTTGAAATGTCCTTTTTTCCTTCCTGAGAACCTAAGCCTTATAAACTGACAATAATCTACATTCAGGGTCCATCTGCTTCCTCACCTCCCATCAATCCCTCAGAGGTAAATTAATGCCTTGCCTCCCTCTACACCCAGCTACTGTCACCCGAGTCAACGAACGGCCCTTTCATTGCTACAGCTACTGGTCACGTCACTGTTCTGATCTCCCTGGCAGTGTCTGACTGCCTCCTAACCCTGCCACCAGGAATACGCCTTCTCCTGGTTTCCCTCCTAACTCCCAGGACATTCTCTCTCTGACTTCTCCCTCCATTCTTTGGTGTTGTGGACTAGGATTCTATCTCACTGTTCTCCCTGGGTGCTGTCACTCCCTAACTCCTCAGCCCCCAAGGTTAGGTTAGGTTAGATCCCTAACCCTCCACATGTGTTCCCTTAGCCTGGTCCCTCTCCTCATACAGAACTCATCACATTTTATAATTGATTACTTAACTGTCTGCTTTCCATGCTAGCCTGTAAGCTGGACAAGAGCCATGCCTGTCTTCATCAACGCTGCAGCCCTGCTGTGGCACACAGTGCCAGGCCATTGTAGGCAGAGCTATGTAATTTCAGGGTCCAGTGCAAAATAAAAACACAAGGCCCCTTGATGAAAAATGAAGAATTTCAAGATAGCCACAGCCGAGCATTACACCAAATGTGAGGCTTCTGAGAGCAGGGCCCAGTGTGGTGCACAGGTCACAGGCTCACAAAGAGAGCCCTGAGTGTATACCCTTAATATTTACTGAATGGATAAATAGCTTCAACAATGAATATGCTGGTGATTCTGGACAACCTTTCTAGCACACGCATCTCTGTTGTGCTTGGCCTGAAACAGCCAACTGCCAACAAATATATCAACTGGGATATATTCACTGACAGCTCATACTTAATAAAGTTCAAAATTAATGATCCTGTCCCCAGCCCCCTCCCAAATCTGTCTTCTCGTATTCTCTATTGCTGGGAACAACACAATTTTCCACCCAGTTGCCCATCCCAGCAGACAGACTGCCATGCTAGCCTCCTCACTTTTCTCACCCCACATGTCCAAACAGGCACCCAGGCATGTAGATTTCACCTCCTCAGCAGCATACAAATCCCTCTCTTTCCTTGACTCCTGTTGGGGCCTTGGTTCTGGTTTCTATCAGAGCTTAACGGTGTGACTCGGGAGCTCTCCACTGCTTCCTCAGTCCCCTGTTCTGCCCTCCGCTGCCCCGTGTTCATAAGGTCCCAAAGGTGACGTTAAAGCACCGCTCTCATCACGCCACACCCGCTACCTAAAGCCCTGTGATGGATCCCCAGCTTGTCCAGTTTCCTGCATTATCTGGTTCTTGCCTGTAGTTTTAGCTTCAGCCTCACTCTTGCTACTTCTTTCACATCTGCTTCTCCCTTCTCATGGCCAGCCCGTTTCTCTGAGTCAGCTCTGAACACCTGTCACCCTCCTGGCCTGCCCTCCATGCCCCTGCTCTGTGACCCCATGATGTCGCATGCCTCTGTGTGCCCTCCCCAGTCCTTGCTATGATTGTGGGCTTCCATGGTGGTCTTGAACTACCCCACCGATATTTTCCAGGCAGAGTCTATGTCGCTGTCTCTGCATCTCCAGTGCTCAGTCCCTGGCATGTGATAGACGTGCAGCAACTGCTTTCTGATGGCTAAGTGACCAAGTGAATGAAGACAGACCTGGACTTGAGTGGATGAACAGAAGAATCCAGAAATGAGGGCCCTAAGTAGGACTTTTCTTAGTAGCAACATTATGTAACATATAGTCCGAGCCCTTAAAAATCCATACGCCTTTTTGTTGGTTTTGCAAAAAGACAGCAGGCCTAAGAGGACAATGCTCTGGCCGAGTCGCCACTGAGAAGTGCCTTGAAATACAAAGGGAAACAAGGCAGAGTCTTTCCCCTTAGTGGGCAAGGGAAGGAGAGGGCAGTGAAGACAGCGGCCCACCACATTTACTTTGTTTTTAAATTTCACGTTCACACACAATGAGGTATCTGTGTTCTATGACAATATGACTGCTGGGGCCAGCCTAGTTTATTACTTTCTTAAATAGATAATTATATCCAAATCCATCTATGCACAGAACAGTTTTCGCTTCTGTTTGAACTACCAAGCTGTTCCTTTAAGAGGCATCCATGGATTAAAGATGACAGCGTGTTTGACTGCCAACCTTCCCCGTGCCTACAACACGATGCCTCTTCCTATGTGATCCTTGGCTTCCTTTTGATCTTTCTCTCTTTCATCCCTCTGATCTTGGGATCAATTTGTCAGCGGGCTGGTCTCCAATGTGGAGTGGGGCAATGAGAGGAAAGGGTTTCAAAGGGAACGAAGTGCATGTGAAAGCTGACAAATCTCATACTCAACAATCAGTAGAGTAGAGAAATGCCTTTAAAGCTACAGTCTCTCATCACAGGACCCCTGTCCTTCCTAACTTGTATTTCATTATTTTATGAGATGCTTTTCTTAAAGAAAATTAAGAAAATACAAAAACCAAAAGCTGTGGCAGCGAGGGTGCAGGAGGGCTACGTACACGCTCTGACCTTCCTTCTGGGGCCTCAGGCCTGGACTTGTGGACATTATTGCGGCCAGAATTTGAGTAACATTCCAGAGGTTAAAGGAGAGAGTTGCTGGGGTTGAGGTGATTTAATCCATTGGCAGTCACCTCACACCCAGTACCCCTTCCCATACAGAGGGGATGGGTCTTCAGCACACTATCCAATATTAAGCTTAGCCTTTGCTTTAAAGACTGCAGCTGAAATTTATATGACATTAATTTAATTCCAAGTTCACATACAATGGAGGCTCACAAAGATAGCTCTGAGTGTATACATTACACTAGGAAGGCCGAGGCAGGCATTATTTCTGATACAATGAACAGTAAGGTTTAATGTGTTCTTATGAGTCAACTGCAAGAATGGGAGAAAGGGAGGTAAAGCAAAAACATTAATAGTTTAAAATACTCAGGCCAGGCACCATGGCCCACCTCTCTAATTCCAGCCCTTTGGGAGGCCAAGGGGAATGGATCACTTAAGATCAGGAGTTCGAGACCAGCTTGGCCAGGAGGTAGGTGAAACCCCATCTCTACTAAAAATAAAAAATGAGCTGGGTGTGGTGGCAGGTGCCTGTAGTCACAGCTACTTGGGAGGCTGAGGCAGGAGAATCGCTTGAATCCGGGACGTGGAGGTTGCAGTGAGCTGAGATTGTGCCACTGCATTCCAGCCTGGGCTACAGAGTGAGACTCTCTCAAAAACAAAAACAAAACAAAACAAAAAACTCCCTCTGGTCCCCGTCCCAAATATTAGCTACATGACAGAATAAAGGTAATTTATTCCTAACCAATGAGAATTTTGAGTTAGAGAAAAATTCCTAGAAAATCCCATGACTTCTCTCTTCTAAGGCTATATTTTGGAGTTAAAAACACATGGCTTTATTCCCCTCATCTAAATATGAAGTGATTAGTATTACTTAATATTAAGTGTTTGTTTGGTGTGGCTAGGAGGGACTAGGAGAGTAAAACAGGGTGCTCACTTCAAATAGTAACTTGCTTTTACAATTTCTCTTAAAGGGGTCATATTAACTCTTGTTAAATCCCAACTCAGTGTGATATCCTCAGAGCAGGACTGACATGTGCCAACAGGCATTTAACAAACAAGCAGAAGAAAAACAGCTGAGAAAAAAGATGATTAGGCAACTGACAGAAAGAAAAATGCAACTGTTTAAAAAAGGTATGAGAAGATGCTCAATCTCCCTAGTCCATGAATAAAGGCACACTAAAGTAAAACAATACAGAATTTTGCTCATTAGGTTGGTAAACATTAAAAAATATATAGTAGTTTTCATAGAGTAAGAGGAAAAAGTAACTTTCATAATGGGAATAGGAATCGTCAAACCTTTTACATTGATTACAAGTATAATTACATATCCAATGGTTCAGTCATTCCACTTTTGGGAATACATTCTAAAGAAATGAAAGACTCAGTACATAGGATATACATACAATCCAGACTTCGACATTATTCACTGGAACAAAGACTGAAAACAGCCAGAATGTTTGTCCAAAGGGGAACTGTTGAATGGACTGGTATGTATTCTATTAGGCATTATACAGTCATTTTTTTTTTTTTTTTTAAAAAGAAAGAGGCCAGGCGCTGTGGCTCACACCTGTAATCCGAGCACTTTGGGAGGCTGAGGCAGATGGATCACTTGAGGTCAGGAGTTTGAGAGCAGCCTGGCCAACATGGTGAAACCCCGTCTCTACTAAAAATACAAAAATTAGCTGGGCGTGGTGACAGGAGCCTATAATGCCAGCTATTCGGGAGGCTGAGGCTGGAGAACTGCTTGAACCCAGGAGGCGGAGGTTGCAGTGAGCCGAGATTGAGCCATTGCACTCCAGCCTGGGCAACAGAGTCACACTCTATCTCAAAAAAAAGTCTACTTTGTGACCTGGAGTTATCCATGATACAGTAAGTGAGAAAAGTAAACTGCAGAGTAATGTGTGGTACAATCCAACTTCTGTGAAAACAAAAACTATATATAGATATCCCATCTACACAAGGAGTCTGATTCCATGCCCAAATCCTGTGTGCGATGTTTCAGGCCTGACCACAGGCCAGTACAAAGGCTCTCCCCAGCAGGCCTCTCGGGGGAAGCTCCCCTCTCCACACTGGACGTGGTGCACAGTCCCTGCACCGCAGCCCCTGGGAGAGCTGCCATCCAGGACTCACCCCACACCCTCCTGCACTCCTAGCCTAGGAGTCTCCATTGAGACACTTCTCCACTCTGACCCAAGTCCACTCCTAGTTTTTCCCCTTCTCCTCCAGCCCTCCATCCCTCGGCCCACAAAATGGCAAAGCCTTTAGTTTAGAGCTCCAGGCAGTGAGACTCCCTCCTGCCACTGCCGCATGTCATCTCCCAGACCTTGACCTGGTGCTGTCCTATGGGGAAAGTGAACACCGGGGAGCCAGCACTTTCCTCTTTGCCTCTTGCCAGCACTACTGCAGTAAGAGAAGAAAGGCTTGATTGTTACCTTCAGTTTGGTTCACTGTGTAACTGACCACCTCGACACCTGGCAGCCTGATAACATATAATTATGTTTGAATGAGCAGCAAGGAAGGTATGGAAGTGGGAGAGAAAGTTAATTTTTCTTTTTAAAAAATTGTATTAATTTTTTAAATTATTTATTTATTTATTTTTTAGAATGAAAGAGAGGAAGAGATTTTAGAAAAAGAGAGAAAAGGAGAAAGAAAGAAACAGCAAAAGAAAGAAAAAAACGAAAGAGAAAGGAAGAGATTTTAGAAAAAGAAAAGGAGAAAGAAAGAAACAGCAAAAGAAAGAAAAAAAGAAGGAAAGACAGAAAGAAAGAGGAAGAGAAAGAGGGAGAGAGAATGGGATTCTTGTTTTATTGCTCAGGCTAGAATACAGTCTAAAAATGGGTATTAAAAACCTCTTTTATGCTAATAATTGTGTTTAACAATGGAGACAGGAAGGAATAGGGGATGAAAATAACAAATAAGCAGCCAACCAATA
>CAUYQU010087517.1:0-20125 GCA_963574635.1 Cheracebus regulus | reverse complement strand
CATTTTTTTCTTTCTTTTGCAGTTTCTTTCTTTCTCCTTTTCTCTCTTTTTCTAAAATCTCTTCCTCTTTCTTTCTCTTTCATTTTTTCTTTCTTTTGCTGTTTCTTTCTCCTTTTCTCTCTTTTTCTAAAATCTCTTCCTTTCTCTCTTTCATTCTTTTTATTCTAAAAAAAAAAGAAAAAATAGAACTGCTCTGTGACCCAGCAATACCACTATGGGTATATATCCAAAAGAAGTAAAATTGGTGTGTCCAAGAGACATCTGCACCCCAATTTTATGCAGTACCTTTCACAAGAGCCAAGACATGGAATTAACCTAACTGTCCATCAACAGATGAGCAAGGCTGGGCACAGCGGCTCACATCTGTACACTTTCAGGAGGAAAGGAGGATTGCTTGAGCCCAGGAATTCAAGATCAGCCTGGGCAACATAGTGATACCCCATCTCCATTAAAAAAAAAAAAATTAAAATGAAAAAACACAAAAACAGGCCAGGCATGGTGGCTCATGTCTGTAATCCCAGTACTTGGGAGGCCAAGGCAGGTAGATCACTTGAGACCAGGAGTTCGAGACCAGCCTGGCCAACTTGGTGAAACCCCGTCTCTACTAAAAATACAAAAATTAGCCGGGTGTAGTGGCGCGCACCTGTAATCCCAGCTACTCGGGAGGCTGAGGCAGGAGAATCGCTTGAACCCGGGAGGTGGAGGTTGCAGTGAGCTGAGATCCCACCACGGCACTCCAGCCTGGGTGACAAGAGTGAGAGCCTGTCTCAAAAACAAAACAAAACAAACAAAAAACCCCAAAAAGCTGGATTATGGTGATGCTTGCACAGCTCCAGAAATCTTCTAAAAATTGTACAGTTGACCCTGAAACAACACGTGTTTCAACTGTGCAGGTCCACTTATTTGCAGATATTTTCCGGTAAAAGTTACATGGAGTATGCCTGCCTCTCCAGCCCGGCTTCCACCTCCTCCACTTCTGCCTCTTCCACCCCATGACAGCAAAACCAACCCTCCCACTTCCTCCTCCTCAGCCTGCTCAGCATGAGGTCTCAGAGGATGGGGACTTTTCTGATGATCCATTCCACTTGATGAGTAGTGAGTATATTTCTCTTCCTTATGACTTTCTTAACAACATTTTCTTTTCTATAGCTTACTTTATTATGAGAACACATATAACTTACAAAATCTGCATTAACCAACTATTTATGTTATCGGTAAGGTTTCTGGTCAACAGCAGGCTATTCGTAGTTTTAACTTTTGGGAAGTCAAAAGTTAGTCTCGTCCGGCCTGGCCAACATGGTGAAACCCTGTCTCTACTAAAAATACAATTATTAGCCGTGCATGGTGGCGCGTGCCTGTAATCTCTGCTACTCAGGAGGCCGAGGCAGGAGAATTGCTTGAACCCTGGAGGCAGAGGGTGCAGTGAGGAGAGATGGTGCCACTGCACTCCAGCCTGGGTGACAGAGTGAGACTCAATCTCAAAAAAAAAAAAAGGTATAGGCCAGGTGCGGTGGCTCACACCTGGAATCCTAGCACTCTGAGAGGCTGAGATGGGCAGATCGGTTTGAGGACAGGAGTTCAAGACCAGCCCAGCCAACATAGTAAAACCTGTCTCTACTAAAAATACAAAATTAGCTGGGCATGGTGGTGCATGCCTGTAATCCCAGCTATTTGGGAGGCTGAGGCAGGGAGGTGGAGGTTGCAGTGAGCCAAGGTCACGCCACTGCACTCCAGCGTGGGCAACAAGAGCAAAACTCCATCTCAAAAAAAAAGCTCAGATTTTCAACTGCACAAGGGGTTGGCATCCCTAACCCCCTTGTTAACAGGCCAGACAAATGGATACTTAAAAGTAGGTGAATTTTATGAAGTAGGTACATTATACCTTAATAAAGTTGTTTAAATTTTTTGTTTTTAAATCATGCTAATATTTTTTTAACTGAAATCGGGTTAAATTTATAAATCAATATAAAGAGAACTGATGTCTTTTCTATGCTGAGTGTTCCAACCCCTGACCATGGTATGTCTCCTCATTTACTTAAATGATCTTTGATTTCTCTCATCTCCAGCATACAGCTACTGTAAGTGATATTCAAGGTATACTTAAGTATTTGATTCTTCTGAAGCAGAGAAATGGTCTGTTTTTGAATTTAACTTTCTAATTGCACATTGCCAGTACAGCAGACCCCACTTATTTGTAGTTTTCATTATCTGCAGTTTCTGTTTTCCCAGTTATAGCTGCCTGTAGTCAACTGCCCTCCAAAAATAGGTGGGGAGTGCATACAAAGAGATATTTTGAAAGAGAGAACACATTTATATAACTCTTACTCAGTATATAATTATCTTATATTATGATTAGTTATTGTTGTCTCTTACTGTGCCTAATTTATAAATTAAGCTTTATCACAGGCATAGATGTACAGGAAAACAAATAAACAGTCCACAAAGGGTTCTGTGTTATCCAAGGTTTCATACATCCACTGGAACACATCATCCATGGATAACAGGCACTGTTGTAAATAGAAATAAAGTCAGCTTATATAGTGTTGACTTTGCACGTATCTCCCCAGGGATAACAGGCACTGCTGTATGGAGAAATAAGGTTGCCTTCTGTGTGCTGACTTTGTATCTTGTAACCTTGCTAACCTCACATATTAGTTCTAGTAACTTTTTCATACAGTCCTTGAATTTTCTAAGTAGATAATCATGTTGTCAGCAAATAGGAAAAATTTTCCCTTTCCAATCTGTATGCCTTTTATTTCTTTGTCTGATCTTATTGCACTGGCTAAAATAAGGTTTTTAAATTATGTCAGTGTAATTAATACAACCTCTATCTGTGGCCTCTAAGAGCTGGCTAAATTTTAATAGGGAAAACAATGAAAATAGCTTAGACATGTTAGTTAAAACTTCACATTATAAAATGCTTTACAAAGATAAAATCTTTAGAAAACATAGCATAAACAGTGTCTCTTATGCAGTCTTTTTTTTTTTTTTTTAGACGGAGTCTTGCTCTGTTGTCCAGGCTGGAGTATGGTGGTGTCATCTCAGCTCACTGCAACTCTGCCACCCGGGTTCAAGTGATTCTCCTGCTTTAGCCTCCCGAGTACCTGGGATTACAGGCGCACACCACCACACCCGGCTAATTTTTGTATTTTTATTAGAGACGGGGTTTCAGCACCTTGGCCAGGCTGGTCTTGAACTCCTGACCTCATGATCCACCCATCTCAGCTTCCCAAAATGCTGGGATTACAGGTGTGAGCCATTGCGCCCAGCTTGCAGTATTTTTTCTATACATTATCTCATTTGATCTTCACAATTTTTTTTTTTTTGAGACGGAGTCTCGCTCTGTTGCCCAGGCTGGAGTGCAGTGGTGTGAGCTTGCCTCCTGGGTTCAAGTGATTCTCCTGCCTCAGCCTCTCAACTAGCTGGGATTACAGGCATGCACCACCATGGCCGGCTACTTTTGTATTTTTAGTAGAGACAAGGTTTCACCATGTTGGCCTTGAACAAGGTTTCAACAGGCTGGTCTTGAACTCCTGGTGTCAAGTGATCCGTCCTGCCTTGGCCTCTGAAGGTGCTAGGATTACATGCATGAGCCACCGCAACCGGCATGCTCCACATTACTGAAGGAAAATGGGCCATAGTAGGCCAAGCAACATGCTGACCTGGGCTCAGGTGATTACTGCTGGAGCAGACATCAAAGGAAGTTAACCTTGGCAGCACCCAACTTGATCTTCCCTGCTGGAAAATCTGTCTTCCCTTCTGCCTGTCAGCTGGGTGGTCCCAGGCACTGGCTGAGCTGACTTCTCTGTAAGCTGGTGCTTGGGAAACATTTATCAAAAGCAGGAATATGGACAGGCACACAGTGAGAGGTGCTGAGAGGGTGCTGGCCTATCCAGCATCCAAAAGCTGCCCGGAGCGGTACCTAGGAAGCACATGGCTTTCAAAGAACCAGAGGCCAGTGGTTCAGCAGGCGCCTGAGGGTCCGGCCACCAGGTCTAACATTTAGGAGAAGACATTTGGCAGCTTCTTTCTAATTTTTAAACTTGAAGCATGCCAATCAAAGGGATGGGTCAAGGCCTGGCTCGGCCACTGATCAACCACGTCACCTTGGACTCCTCCTTTCTCTGTGTCAGTTTCCTCATCCACAAAGTGGGGATAGTAACTGCACCTCCCTTGGAGGACTATGAGAATAATTAGGGTGTGTACTACTTAAAACAGTGGTCAACAAACTACAGACCACTGCCTCTTTCTGTACAGAGGTTTCACTGGCACACAGCCAGACTCATTCCCCATACATATTGTCCACACTACACGGGTGCTACAGCCCAGAGATCATACGGCCTGCAGGGCCGTCAGCAGTCACTACCTGGACCTTGACAGGTAACCCTGGCTTAGAACGATACCTGGAGCATGAGAAGTACTCATGAAATGTTAGCTATTATTTAAACCCAAAGTCACCTTTAGCATGATAAATGTGAGTATGTGCACAAAGATACAGACACAAGCACTGATTGTAGTGGTGTAAAACAGTAAGTAACTATATCATCAATCAACAGGAGGCTGATAAAATTATGGAACATCCACACTACAGAATACTATAGTCATCTGGCTGGGCACAGTGGCTCGTGTCTGTAATCCCAGCACTTTGAGAGGCTGAGGCAGAAGGATCACTTGAGGTCAGGAGTTCAAGACCAGCCTGGGCAACATGGTGAAACTCCATCTCCACTAAAAATACAAAAATGAGCTGGGTGTGGTGGCACATGCCTGTAATCCCAGCTACTGGGGAGGGTGACACGGGAGAATCACTTGAACCAGGAGGCAGAGGTTGCAGTGCGCCGAGTTTGTACCACTGCGCTCTTGTTTGGGCCACAAAACAAGACTGCATCAAAAAAACCCCAAAAAACAAAAAACTATACAGCAACTTAAAAGACTGAGGGACATCTGTGTGTATACACTGTATATATCAACATGTAAAGATTGCTAAGATGTTTAAATAACCAAACATCATTAAGTGAAAAATGTATGATGATAACATAGGCAGTATGCTCTCACTATGTTATAAAAAAATTGCATATGCACAGCAAGGACTGTATACTAGTTAAAAGTACCGAGGGAATTTCACTTTCGGCATACACGTAGGTTCTATACTATTTAATGTTTTTAATGAACTATAGTTTGGTAATTTTTCTCATCACTTTATCATTTTAGTCTCTCTCTCAGGCTGTATCTGAGAGTCACACTTTTAAAACCTTTGTATCTTTACGCTTCAGGGACAAACCAGAGCATGGCTGAATCTCCAACTCCTTATGCTAAGTGAAGCAAGCCAGACTCCAAGCCCACATGTGACATTCTGGAAAAGGCAAAGGAGCAGGACTGAGGAACAGACAGGCGGCTGCAGGAGCAGGGAGGAGAGAGGCTGCCTTCCTGAGTATCCTGACTGCGGTGGTAGTCACCGCAGTCCACGCATCTGTTAAAGCTCACTGAACTAACTGCACACCAAAAACTGAATCTTACTATATGTAAATTTTAAAGTAAATTTAAACACAAACACAAACGTAGGGGGTACATTTTCTTTGAGCGCAGCACACAGACACTTGTCTTAACGCACGACTCCAGGGCGCGTCGGTCGCAGGGATCCCACAAGTGCACACCTGCCACGGCCCGCGCCCACCCGTAGCGTGACTCGTTCCTCCAGACTCCGTGCCTGCGGATCTAGACTTCACATGGAAAGCACTGGCCAGCGCAGGGAAAGGGCAGCACACGTGGGGCCCCACAGGTCCTGGCCTGGCCGGGGCTGTGTTGCAGCCACCAAGCTGTCAGGCACAGCAACCTGCGCCCCGCACGGGCGTCCCCGCGGCTCCGGCCACGCCTCATCCCGTAGTCCACTAGACGACTCCAGGAAACGCCGCCGCTCCTGGCGCTGCCACGGTGCCCTCCGCCGCCAGAAAACAAACGCTCCAAGCCTCACTCCCCAGCCGCTCCCTGAGTGGACTTCAGGGCGGAGCGGGCACAGTCCCGACGGCCCCTCGGCTTAAAAAAAACACGCTTCTTCAACCGCGTTTCCCAATTATTCTTGCCCCCTTCTAGTCACACCCACAATGTACTGCAAACGAAGCTCACACATTTCAGGCTGAAAATACACAATTCGGAAGGCTCGTGCGAAACAGCGCTGCCCCCTAACAATCGCGCCTCCTCAACAAAGCCCAAAACTCCTCTCTCCAAGAATGCGCGGAACGGCCCCGCGGACCAGACTCCCTCAGGTCCTCACGGGGCACTAAACAAAAACGGGTTCAGATCGCGCTGCGCGAGCTTAGGGCGACGCTAGCAATCTGCCTGCCCCTTACTTTCCAACAAAAACCCGTGAAACACGGAGGTGTCCCTTCCCCACGGGAGCCGCGCCACGTGCAGGGAGCGGAATCGGGGATCCGGGCGCCCGGCCGGGAGCGCGGGGGAGGGGAGCTCGGAGCCGCGGAGCAGAGGCCGACTGGCCGGGGGCGCAGGGCCCGGGGGAGCGGTTTAGGCGGTGCGGGGTACTGGAGCCCGGGGGGCGTGGTTTAGGGGTGCGGGGACCTGGAACCCGGGGGGCGCGGTTTAGGGGCGCGGGGACCTGGAACCCGGGGGGGCGCGGGGACCTGGAGCCCGGTTTGGGGGTGCGGGGACCTGGAGCCCGGGGCCGGGAGCGGGGGCCAGGGCGATCCTGGAGGCCGTGTCGCCTGGGGGCTCAGTCCCAGCCCCGCCGCCCTGGCCGGCCCAGGTTCCAAGGGCGACCCGGACCCCACGGAGGCCGCAGGGCGGGCGCGGGCGCACGGGGTTCCTCACCTGGGTCCGCGGAGGCTTGGGGGTCCGGGCGGGGCCCGGGAGTTTCCTCGGCCGAGTGACTCAGTCGGGCGGGCCGGGAATGCGCCAGGAAACGCTGGGCCTCCTCCCCTTCCTCCCGGGGCGGGGGCTCTCCCGGCTCGGCCTCTTCCTCCCGGCGATCCTCTCTCCCGGCCGCTCCCTCCTCCCGCGGGGCTTCCCCCGGCCGGCGCTTCCCCGCCGCCGAGTGGAGACCCCGGAGACCCGCCGGCCTGGGCCACCTCCCCCGGCGCGGGGCGGCGGGGTCGAGGCGGAGCGGGCGCGGGGTCGTCCTGCGGGTCCGTCCGCTCGGAGGGCGGAGGAATGGGGTCCGCACCGTGTCCCAGGTCAGGGCGGGCGGGGGCGGCTCGGGGACTCCCAGGGGCCCGCGGGCAGGAAGCGCCTGCGCTGGGCCGGCGGGTTCCGGGGCGCAGGTCGGAGCCCGCTGAGGAACCCTCGGCCTCGCCCGGTCGCCTGAGGGAGCCGGGGCAGACGCGGGCGCACCTGGGGAACGGCGGACGGAGGAAACCCTGACGTGAGCTCGGCCCAGGAAACAATCGTGAAAGGCCCGTGAAGTCCGAACCTCACACGGAAGCGCTGAGCGCGGTGAGCTGCTCTCAGGCGTGCTCGGGAAAACCGCCCTAAACGCCCCGCGCGGCCCAGGCACCCCGCTCCGCCTCACCCGCGACCCCGGTTCTTCCGGAGCACAGCAAGGGTGGGCGTCGGATACTCAGTCCCGCCTCTAGATGGTGAGGGTTCGGCCACCCCCGCCCCGTGCTCTGTGTAAGGCAAGAAGTTAGTGAATGGATCCTGACCAGCGAACCGAATACTCAGAGATCACTTCCTCATATTTTTAATAACATCTGGTTCCCAGTCCCCACATTTCATATCAGCAGATTACTGCTTTGCTGTGCCTAGGACGGACTCTCAAAATTAGATTCCAAAGATTTTTACATTGTAGATGACATGATAGAACCAAATTCAAGTTATGCTGTGATAATTTAAAACATTGTGGCCGGGCGCGGTGCCTCGCCCCTGTAATCCCAGCACTTTGGGAAACCAAGGCAGGCGGATCACCTGAGGTCAGGAGTTCGAGACCAGCCTGGACAACATGGTGCAACCACGTCTGTATTAAAAATGCAAAAATTGGCTGGGCGCAGTGGTCTGCCCTGTAATCCCAGTTACTTGGGAGGCTGAGACAGGAGAATCCCTTGAACCTAGGAGGCGGAAGGTTGCAGTGAGCTGAGATCTCACCACTGCACTCTCCAACCTGGCAACAGAGATTACACCAAAAAAAAAAAACAAAAAAACGCTTTTTTTTTTTTAAATGGTGCTAGAATAGCTGCATAATCATGTGGAAAAACTGAACTTTGATCTCCTCCCCAACAACATGTACAAAAAGTAACTGGCTGTGTATGGATCACAGACCTAAATTTGAAAGCTAAAGATACAAAGCTTCTAAAAGAAAACCTAAGCGAATAATTTTGTAGCCATGGAGTAGAGGTAGGTAAGATTTCTCAAAGATGTAGGGTTAGCACCTTTAGAAAAAAATGATAAATTGATCTGATTGAAATTTAAAACTTCTCATCAAAAGACAATGTTAAAAGAGTGAAAAGAAAACGCATAGACAATATTGCAAAACAATACTGCAATACATATAACAGACCGGGCTTGTGTCCAGAATATGTAAAGACCCCAACAAATCAACAATAAAATGACAATGCAGGAAAAATAGGGCAAAAGACTGACTCACACTTCAGAAAGAAATTGCTTTGGAAGTCTTTTATAAAAGTCAACATATACATATATTTATTCAACATATGTATCTCCTATGACAGTAATTCTACTTCTAAGCATTTACCTAATAGAAATATAATCTCTGCACAAAAACTTGTTCAATGAATATTCTTACCAGCTTATTCATAATTGCAAAAAACTAGAAACAATGCAAACTGCACAAATAGAATGGGTAAACAAATACTGTTCATGTAATGGGATATTACTCAGCAATAAAAATAAAAGAACAAACCACAGGGAGATACCATTTCATACTCATCAGGATGCCTCCTATCAACAAACAAAAGGATATGATGAAACTGGAGCTCTGTGTACTCTTTGTGGGAATGTAAAACAGTGCCACTGTGGAAAAAAAAAATGTTTCCAAATAAAAAAAATAATAATCTGGATATATACCCAAAAGAATTGAAAACAGGATTTTGAAGAGATGTTTGTATACCCATGTTCATAGCAACATTTTTTTTTTTTAACAGAGGCTTGCTCTGTCACCCAGGCTGGAGTGCAGCAGTAGCATGATCTCAGTTCACTGCAGCCTCTTCCTCCCGGGTTCAAGCGATTCTCCTGCCTCAGCCTCCCGAATACCTGGGACCACAGGCATAGCAACATTCTTCATAACAGCTAAAATGTGGAAGTAACCAAGTGTCCATTGACAGATGAATGGATAAACAAAAGGTAGGATTTTAGAAGTGGAGAAACTGTCACATACTGCCATGTGGACGGACCTTGAGAGTGCTGTGCTAAATGAGATGGGCCTGGCACAAAAGAATAAGCACCGTGTGATTGTACTCAGTTGAGGTGCCTAGGAGTCACATTTGTAGGACAGGAAGTGGGATGGTAACCGCCAGGGTCTGGGGAAGGGGGAATGGGAGTTGTTGAATGGGTACAGGGTTTCAGGTCTACAAGATGAGTTCTGGATATGGATGGTGGTGATGGTTGCACAGCAAGGTGAATAGACAACACTACTATGCACTGAAAATGGCTAAGATGGTAAATTTTTTTTTTTTTTTTAATCTGTAATAATTGCCAGTTTATTCCTCTGGCTAAGAGATCCAGAGGTAATGTGAGGTTTACATTTCTTTTTTCATCAAGAGTTTAGGTGCCCCCATTGCCCTCATAAGCTGGTTGCAAATTAAGATGATAAATTTTATGCGTAATTTACCACACAAATAAAAATAAAAACATTAAATAATGAAAAAAAAGTTTTGAAAAGGAAGAAAATAGATACGAGTAGTAGTATGAAACAAATGACCCTCAAAATTATTCTGTAATTTTCCACACACACAAGACAACGTACGTATTGGGGGATTCCATCTATTTGAACTTCCATGACAGACAGCACTACTCATTGGTGATAGAAGTTAGAAATTGGCCGGGCGTGGTGGCTCACACCTATAATCCCAGCACTTTGGGAGGCCAGGGCAGGCAGATCACTTGAGTTCAGGAGTTCAACACCAGCCTGGCCAACATGGAGAAACCCCATCTCTACTAAAAGTACAAAAAATTAGCTAGGTGTGGTGGTGGATGCTGTAATCTCAGTTACAGGGGGCTGAGGCAGGAGAATCGCTTGAATCCAGGAGGCGTAGGTTTTGGTGAGCCAAGATTGAGCCACTGCACTCCAGCCTGGGCGACAGAGTGAGACTTTGTCTCAAAAAAAAAAAAAAAAAAAAAAAAAAAAGCAAGCATTTGCCTGGGTGAGGCGTCCGGGAGGAGCAGGATGGACTGAAAAGAGGTGTGTGGGAAACTTCTGGGGACTTGGAAATGTCCTGCATCTTGGTCAGGCTGATAGTTACACAGGCATGTATGTCAGGGTTCAGCCAGAAAAGCAGAATCAGTAGGAGATACAAGTTAGGAGATTAACAGCAAGCAATTGGCTTATGCACTATGGGGGCTGGTTTGGCCAGTCTGAAATCTGGAGGGTAAGCTGTCAGAAAGTTACTGTCCTGTTTTAGGTTTCTGTCATGGTTACGACAAATTTCTACGCATTTCGTGGCTCTGGTAAACTGAAAAAGCATCCCCCAGTAAATACTTGTGTCAAATCCCTAACCTGTGAAGGAATGTTACTACGTTGAAGCTCCGTCACCACGGTGATGGGATGAGGAGGTGGGGCTTTTGAGAGGTGACAGGTCACAAGAGTAGAGTCCTGGTGAGTGGGATCTGTGCCCTTATAAAAGACACCCCAGAGAACTGCCTTTTCCCTTCCGCCATGTAAAGACACAACGAGAAGACAGCACCGAGACCCAGACAGTGGGTCCTCACCAGACGCTCTCTGGTGCCTTGGTCTTGGGTTCTCAGCTTTCAGAACTGTGAAAGTCACCTGAAAACACACTTCAGACACTGCAACACTGCAATCCAGCATGGGCGATAAAGCAAGGCTGTCTCAAAAAAACCAAAAGAAAAACCCAAAAACCCCAAAACCCAACAAAAGCAAAACCAAAAAAACCCCAGTAGGCTGTACCATCTGCATTTCCACCAGTAACGTATGAGATTTCCAGTTGCTCCACACCCAGGCCAAGACTTTTTACTGTCAAGTTTCTGTTTTATCATTCTAATAGGTGCATAGTGGTAACTAATTGTACTGCATGTCAAAAAATTACTTTTAATTTTAAAAATTGAGGTGTAATGCATATACAGATCTTAAATCTACAGTTCAATGAGTTCTGTCACATGCATGTACCTGTAGAACCAATGAAGACACAGTATTCTCCCATCACTCCCAGAAATTCCTCCTTATCCCCTTTCAGGTAGTAAGTCATGCCTAGAGACAACCACTGTTGTAATTTCTATCATTGGAGACTAGTTTTACCTGTCCATTAACTTCATGTAAATGGAGTAATAATGGATCCTTTTAAGTCTAGCTTTTTTTTTTTTTGAGATAAGAGTTTCTCTCAGTTGCCCAGGCTGGAGTGCAGTGGTGCGATCGTGCCTCACTGCAACCTACGCCTCCTGGGTTCAAGTAGTTCTGCCTCAGTCTCCGGAGTAGCTGGGACTACAGGCGAATACCACCACGCCTGGCTAGTTTTTGTATTATTAGTAGACAGGGTTTTACCATGTCTCATTGGAGGCCAGGCTGGTCTTCAATTCCTGACCTCGTGATCTGCCTGCCTTGGCTTCCCAAAGTGCTGGGATTATAGGCTTGAGCCACTGCACCCGGCCATGTAGCATTTTTTTTTTTTTTTCCAGCATAAAGTTCTTGAATTCCCTTATGTTGTTATGTGTGAGCTGTGTGTTTTCACAGGTGAATTGCATTCCATTGCATGCCTATATACTTCACTGTTTATCCATCTACCTCTTCATAGTCTTCAGGATGTTTCTAGCTTTTAGCTCATGAATATTCAGATACAAATCTCTTGGTAGATGCATTTAAGAATTTATCTTGGATAAATACCTAAGGGTGAACTGCTGCTTCTCAGGAGTAGATAGATACATGTTTGACAAAAATGCCATATAGTTTCCCCAAGTGCTTGTACTGTCTTGTAACTTCCAGTTGCTCTAATCCTTGAAAATTACTTGACATCGCCGGTCTTTTTATTTTAGCCATTCCAGAGGCTGTGGTGCTCGTGTGGTTTAATTGGCCATTTTGGTGCCTTCCCTGCCTCTTTGTGCTCGTTAAAAAAAATGGCTTGGGCCAGATGCAGTGGAGCATGCCTGTAATCCTAGCACTTTGGGAGGCTGAGGCCAAAGGACTTCTTGGGCCTAGGAGTTCAGATCAGCCGGCAAACAGTGAGACCTTGCCTTTATTTTTAAAATTTTTGAATCAGAGTCTTGCTCTGTCGCCCAGGCTGTAGTGCTGTAGTGTGATCTCGGCTCACTGCAACCTCCACCTCCCAGGTTTAAGTGATTCTCATGCCTCAGCCTCTTGAGTAGCTGGGACTACAGACGCATGCTATGATGCCTGACTAATTTTTGTATTTTTAGTAGAGACAGGGTTTCGCCATATTGGTCAGCTTGGTCTCGAACTCCTGACCCGAGGTGTTCCTCCTGCCTCAGTCTCCCAAAGTGCTGGGATCACAGGCGTGGGCCACCATACCCGGCCCCAGCTTTCACACTGAAGTCCATGGTGCATGTCAAATTAATTTTTGTTTATGGTATGAGGTAAAGATTCGCTTTTCCTTTACAGTTACCTAGTTCCAGCACTAGTTATTTACACATTTTCCTTCCTCCATTACATTTTATGTTATCTTAGTAAAAAGGAAAACAACCTCAACTGACCATATATTTCTGGACTCTGTTCTGCTTCACTGATCTATTTGTTTATTGGTTTGCTAGTACTATACTATATTGATTACTCTAGCTTTAAAAAGCCTTGAAATCAGGCCAGGTGCAGTGGCTCACACCTGTAATCCCAGCACTTTGGGAGGCTGAGGTGGGCAGATCACGAGGTCAGGAGTTCGAGGCCAGCCTGGCCAATATGGTGAAACACCATCTCTACTAAAAATATAAAAATTAGCCAGCTGTGACGGTGCGTGCCTGTAATCTCAGCTACTTGGGAGGCTGAGGCAGAAGAACTATTTAAAGCCAGGAAGCAGAGGTTGCAGTGAGCTGAGATTGCGCCACTGAAGTCCAGCAAAAAAAAAAAAAAAAGCCTTGAAATCAGATAATGTCAAGTCCTCTAACATTGTTCCTCTCCTTCCAGATTGCTCTGGCTACTCTAGGTCTTTTGTGTATCCATTTTAGAATCAGCCTGTCAAATTCTACAAAATGCCTGCTGGAATTAATTTGAACTGCACTGATTCTATAGGTCAGTTGGGGATAACTGATCTCTTAACCATATTACTCTTCTAACTCATAAGCATGGTACATCTTTTAATTTTGGTCTTTTTTTTTTTGAGAGCGAGTTTCGCTTGCCCAACTTGGCGTGCAATGGTGCGAACTTGGCTCACTGCAACCTCCGCCTCCTGGGTTCAAGTGATTCTTCTGCCTCAGCCTCCCGAGTAGCTGGGATTACAGGTGTCTGTCACCACACCCGGCTAATATTACATTTTTAGTAGAGACAGAGGTTTCACCATGTTGGACAGGCTGGTCTTGAACTCCTGACCTCAGGTGACCCACCCGCCTGGGCCTCCCAAAGTGCTGGGATTACAGATGTGAGCCACTGCGTCCGGCCTATTAAGATCTTTACTCTCTGAGCAATGCTTTGTGGTTTTTTACATAAAGGAATTGTATATATTGTACCAAATGCATTCCTAGAAAATAGGTATTTCCAATGTCATATTTTTTTTTCTTAGGAAGGTGGGTATCACAACTTACAGGCTTCTTACATGCCTGTCTGGAAAAAGACTAACAATTTTTAAAAAAAGGTCTTAGAGAACCATAAGAAAAATTGAGTGAAAGAGACCCAATTCATTTTACACATATGATAGGGAGATATGCAGCAAGGCATTTGCTTTTCCACACACAAGAGCGAAGGAACAGCTCTCAGATTCAGTGTAAAGATGTCTTTTCATTCAGAAAACTCAAGTGGTACTTGATGAAGGTAGCTAACATGATGATGTGATGTCCAGAGCCCTGTAGGTGGGACTGCCGGCCCCTCAGCGCCTCTGCTGCAGAGGCACACTCTTTCCAGGGGACCTGCAGCCAGTGACAGACTGATGCGTAGAAGGGCCCAGCCATCTTGATCCTACACAGGACCACCTGATGGCCAGTTCTGCTCACCCACATTGCAGAGGCTCTCACCTCTGGGCCATCACTCTTCCTCTCTGTGCTGTCTGCAGGGCCCTGCTCCACATCTGATTCCACCTCAGAACTGGGATCTACAATGGTATTTTCCTGAGACTTGGAAGTAGCTGTTCATTTGAAGGCCTCCCCAGTGAATTTCTCCTGAGGCTTCTGAATAAAACCCAGGATGTGAATAGGCTAATCTCCAGATTTTGCTGTTTGTATGCAGGAAATGCTGATGCCGAAAGAGACTGTGTCTCAGGGCAAGGGCACCCCAGTGCTTTGCTGTGAGCTCAATGGTTATTTTTCAGAAGGAAATAAATGTTAAGTATCGTACTGAGTCACAGTGTTAGAGACATGCTGTGATGGTCGACTTTATGTTTCACCTGACTGGGCCAAGTTGGATGCTCAGATGGCTGGGAAAACATTTCTTGGGGCTGTGTCTTTGAGTGTTTCCAGAAGAGGTTAGTGTTTCAATTGCTAGACTGAGCAAAGATCACCTTCATCAATGAGGGTGAGCATCATCAATCTGCTGAGGGCCTGAACAGAACCAAAAGGCAGAGAGAAGAAAGGCAGATTTGCTCTCTGCTTGGGATGTCCGCCTTCTCCTCCCCTCCAACACGGGCACTCCCTGGTTCTCCAGCCCTTGAACTCAGTCTGGGACACGATTGGCTCTCCTGGTTCTTAGGTCTTCAGGTTTGGCGTAGAAGTACGCCACTGGCTTTCCCAGACCTCCAAGTTGCAGACAGCAGATCATGGGACTTAATGAGCCACTACTTCACGATAAATCTCTATCTATATAATCCTATTTATTCTGTTTATCTGGAAGATCCTAACACACATGCAAAAAGTATACAAAGTAAATATGGAAAAATTGAATGGTATACATAATTTTATTCAAAATATAACTGATTAGCTCACAAAAATTGCTCCGAAATATTGCTGGGCATGGTGACTCATGCCTGTAATCCCAGCACTTTGGGAGGCTTGAGGCAGGTAGATCACCTGAGGCCAGGAGTTCAAGATCAGTCTGGCCAACATGGAGAAACCCCCATGTCACTAAAAATATAAAAATTAGCTGGGTGTGGTGGTACACACCTGAGATCCCAGCTACCCGGGAGGCTGAGGCAAGAAAATCGCTTGAACCCAGGAGGCGGAGGTTGCAGTGAGCCGAGATTGTGCCACTGCACTGCAGCCTGGGCAACAGAGTGATCTGTTAAAAACAAACAAAAAAACAAAACCAAAAACAAAAAAAACCACAACGGTATGTACCAACAGTTGTCCGTAAGTTAAGTTGGCCTTTTACATTTATTGATATTAGGTGAAGCTATTTTCCATGTGGAAATTCTCAGGTGCATAAAAAATGTAAACATTTCTTTTTTATTTTTCGAAGACATGTCTTGTTCTGTCATCCAGGCTGGAGTGCAGTGATGCAATCATGGCTCACTGCAGCCTTGACCTCCTGGTCTCAAGTGATCCTCCCACCTCAGCCTCCCAAGTAGCTGGGACTACAGGCATGTGTCGCCATGCTTGGCTAACTTTGAACAAGAAACATGGCAGTTTTTAAAATCAGACTCCATTTTCTCTATTGATTCCATTCTAGGAATCCATTTTAGCCTCATGTAATTCTCTCACCTCAGCCTTTCAAAGTGCTGGGATTACAAACTTGAGAGACTATGCCCAGCTAAAATATAAACATTTCTAGGACAGCTAAATCTAAGACAACTTTTAGGGAAGACAACATGTAAAGCTCTATATAAAAAGCTTCTGTGACTGAAGGACAGCAGGGAGAATAAAATAATTTTAAGTCCTTTATTTTGAATATCAGTAATCGCATTTTCAAAATATGATATAATTTATATTTAAAGGTATCAGTACCATAAATCTGTATCTTACAGTAGGAAATACAGTAAACAGCCTATATACACTTTGCACTATTTACACAATTTTATATACACAACCCTATATAGTATCTACTAATCTCCAGAAAAACCACCTACAATCCATATGTCTGGACTGTGGACAAATGGTTTTTGAGTCAGGGTCTCACTCTCTCACCCAGGTTGCACTACAGTAGTGCAATCATGGCTCACTGCAGCCTTGACCTCCTGGGCTCAAGTAATCCTCCCATCTTGGCCTCCCAAGTATCTGGGACTACAGGCGTGTACCACCATGTCTGGAAACGTTTTGTATTTTTGGCAGACATGGGGTTTCACCATGTTGCCCAGGCTGACCTCAAACTCCTGGGCTCAAGTGATCTGCCTGCCTTGGCCTCCCATAGTGCTGGGATTAGAGGCATAAGCGACTGTACCTAGCTGACCGTGGACAAGTTTTACAAATAAACCAAAATAAAAAGATTCTCATTTTTCAGCTGCACATGGCGGAAATGTACATGTATGACGATGAATTCTGAGATGTTTATTACACTGAAGATATTTAACTTTGTTCCATGCCAGCCATGAGTGACAGTGCTAGAGATTCCACTGTGGGAAGAATAAAAATAAGGTTAAAACAATAGGTTTAAATTAGTTGAAAAAAAGTTTGTTTTTTTTTTTTTTTGAGACTGAGTCCTGCTCTGTTGCCCAGGCTGGAGTGCAGTGGCACGATCTAGGCTCACTGCAAACCCTGCCTCCCGTGTTCAAGCAATTCTCCTGCCTTAGCCTCCTGAGTAGCTGGGATTACAGGCATGTGCCACAATGCCAGGCTAATTTTTAGTAGAGACAGGGTTTTGTCATGTTGTCCAAGATGGTCTCAAACTCCTGATCTCAATGATTTGGTTGGCCTCCCAAAGTGCTGGGATTACAGTCATGAGCCATGGCGCCAGGCCAGGAGCTTTACATACCTAAAAAAACTTTTAAAAAGTCTAGCTTTGAAAAGGAATAGTTACAAAAGCTACACGATAGTGAAGTGCGACAGAAATATATTTTGCCATGGACTTTATTTAATGGGAGTTTTAGAAATCTGTTGTAATAAATGGTATACTAGAAAGTAAGATCCTCAGGCTTACAAATATTACATTTCATATTCACTCACCTCACTGCAATGCTTAAAAAGCAATTTAAGGCATGGCACAACTGCTAAGGGACTTTTCAGTTTTGAAAATGGTGAGAAATTCTAATTCTTCATGAGATCAGTTATAAAACAATGACATATACACTTAGTTACAAGAAAATACAAAAGTAGAAATATTTTAACATGATATACTCACAATGGGGAAAGGATCCTCTACACACGGCTTTGTTTAAAATCGTTACAAGAAACATATGGCAGTTTTTAAAATCAGACTCCATTTTCTCTATAGATTCCATTCTAGGAATAAAAGTAAATTTCAAGTAAGTAAGTGGGTTGGGGTTTATAGGTAGGCTTCAAGATATCTGTGGAGTAATTTCAAATGTATTTTAGTTTAATTATTTAAAATCCTAAATCTAGGCCAGGCGTGGTGGCTCATGCCTATAATCTCAGCACTTTGGGAGGCCGAGGCAGGCGGATCACCTGAGTTCGGGAGTTCCAGACCAGCTTGACCAATATGGAGAAACCCCGTCTCTTAAAAAAATCCTAAATCTAAAGATTATAAAATAAGACATATATCCTACCCTACTTTAAAATAAAAAATGTCAAAGTGTCTTAAAGGAAGGTTCTATAAAACTGTGCTGTTTCCAGATAGTGTCTAGTTCTGGAACTAGGGGGACCAAAGATGTTCCCTTTTCTTTTACACAGTTGTTTTTATTGTTTACAAGCATTATCTTTGAAATAAAGAATACATTAAAGGTGTAAGCCTTAAATTTGAAATTATTTTTAAAAAGCTTTGTTTTCTTTTTCTTTTCTTTTGATGCCAAGTCTCACCCTGTCACCCAGGCTGGAGTGCAGTGGTGCGATTTTGGCTCACTGCAACCTCTGCCTCCTAGGTTCACGCGATTCTCCTGCCTCAGCCTCCTGAATAGCTGGTATTACAGGCGTGCACTACCATGCCTGGCTAATTTTTATATTTTTAGTAGAGATGGAGTTTCACCATGTTGTCCAGGCTGGTCTCAAACTCCTGCCTCAGGTGATCCATTTGCATTGTTAACCTCCCAAAGTGTTGAGATTACAGGTGTGAGCTACCGAGCCCAGCTGCCTTTTTTTTTTTTTTTTTTAAGAGAAATATCAATCACACGTAAGAGAGAACTTCATAAGGGGCTTCCACGGCCCACTGCCCAGCCATAACAGGTGCCACCCAGGTGCCAAGCTTACACCTCCACAGCCCCACCACAGTATTCAGAAGCAAACCGGAGACATCAGAGCACTGCAGTCGTGAATATTTCATAAGTACAAAGGTATAAAGATAAAGATTCCTTTCAAAACACAGCCACAACACCATTTGCTCAAAAGTATCATCAAACAGCATTCAAGCAAATTTCACAGCTTCTGTAATTTTTCACTTTTCAGCTTTAAGTCTCAATCAGGACCAATTAACCTATCCATAAACTGCGATGGTTGACAGGCTTCTTGTCTTCCTTACCCCCTGTATTTTTCTCACAATTTATTTGTAAAATAAACAGAAAAGTTGAATTTCAGCAAAGCATATGCAGCAGTGTTATTTCTCCTCCACCCCAAAGTGAGACAAAAAGCAAAATGTATTTTGCACACTGTGAGGCAGCAATGTAAAGCAGTAAGACTGCTGTTTCCATTCCTGCACTGCAAGTATGGCTTCATCTACTATCATAGTTTCTTTACTCAGAGTGTAGCCATGGGGAGATTTCGAAGTATACTAGCACTCAGATGAACTCTTACCTCCTACTGACATGGACTAAGTACAGCCTATTATTGTAATAACTCAGTCAACCATACATGCACTTTTTTTTTTTTTTTTTTTTTTTGTGAGACAGAGTCTTGCTCGGTCACCCAGGCTGTAGTACAGTGGTGTGATTTCGGCTCACTGCAACCTCCGCCTTCTGGGTTCAAGCGATTCCTCTGCCTCAGCCTCCTGAGTAGCGGGGACTACAAGAGCCCATCAACATGCCCAGCTAATTTTGTTTTTGTATTTTAGTTGAGATGGGGTTTCACCGTGTTAGCCAGGATGGTCTCGATCTCCTGACCTCGTGATCTACCCTCCTCGGCCTCCCAAAAGTGCTGGGATTATAGGCATGAGCCACCGTGCCTGGCCTAAATGTACTTTTATTTCATGGAAGTAACAGCAGAATTACTGCTGCATTGACTTTATAAACAGGACAGGTAATAAAATATTGAGCTTACAATGGAGTTAACAGTACAGGACGGCAGTGCTAGAGGGAACTGCTCCCAGGTCCACAGTTCCTTGATTCAGTGCAATTGCCTATGTGATATGTGTGAATAACAAACACTCTAACAACACAGTATCTTTCAGAGCTCATCAAAAATAGAACTTTGGAGTCTAGTCTAGCATGATGTCCAAAATTTGCTTTAAAATAATTCAGCAAGTGTGACTGGGGAGGTGGGTACAGACATGACAAAGCTGTCCTCACTGGCACAGCTGAAGCAGATGCCATCATGGTGCTTATAACACTGTCCTTGCCACTTCTGTTTGAATGTGTCCATGATAAAAAATTAACAAAACATATACAATACAACATGAGTGTCATCTGAAAATGTGTGCCTGTTCAAATTAGAAGACCTCAGATTTTAAAAGATGTTTTACTTCTCATAAAGGACTTGCACCTTTTTAATTCATTTTTTATTTTTTTTTATTTTAAAGACTGGGTCTTGCTATGTTGCCCAGGCTGGTCTTGAGCTCCTGGGCTCAAGCAATCTTCCCCTCTCAGCCTCCTGAGTAGCTGGGAAAACCCATCTCTAAAAAAAAAAAAAAAAAAAAAAAAAAAAACCC
>CAUYQU010087515.1:0-26012 GCA_963574635.1 Cheracebus regulus | reverse complement strand
GTTTTATTTCATTGAGTTGATCTTCGACCTCTGATATCCTTTCTTCTGCTTGGTCAATTCGGCTGTTGAAACTTGTGCATGCTTCGCGAAGTTCTCGTGTTGTGTTTTTCAGGTCCATCAATTCACGTATATTCTTCTCTAAGTTGTCCATTCTCGTGAGCATTTCGTTAGATCTTCTTTCAAGGTTTTTAGTTTCTTCGCATTGGGTTAGAACATGTTCTTTTAGGTCACAGAAGTTTCTTACTATCCACCTTCTAAAGTCTGATTCTGTGAGTTCGTCACACTCATCCTCCGTCAGGCCTTCTTCTCTTGCTGATGGGGAGCTGCGATCCCCCGTAGGAGGAGAGGCATTCTGATTTCGGGTGTTCTCAGCCTTTTTGCACTGGTTCCTTCCCATTTTTGTGGATTTATCCACCTGTTGTCTTTGTAATTGCCGACTTTCAGATTGGGTCTCTGAGTGGACGTCCGGCTTGTTGGTTATGAAGTTTTCTCTGTTTCTTAGTTTTCCTTCAGCAGATGCCCCTTCCCCACAGAGCTGGGCCTTCCCGGGTTCAGCTGTGCTTGCTCTCTGTCCTCAGCGCTTCCAATTGCTGTTCTCCTTGTGGGAATGGGAGCAGCTGAGCCCGACTAAAAGGGCACCCAGTCCCGTATACTCCGCACCAAAAAGCGCCGCGCCGGGGCGCTGGGAAATCAGCCGCTCCAGCCAAAAGAGTCACGCTGGCAACCCGTGTGGCTACTTCACCAGGAATCTCCCAGTTTGTGGGCATCAAAAATTCGTCTGCAATTGCAGCATCCACTCACTCTTTGCGCTTTCACTGGGTGCTACAATCCTGAGCTGCTGCTACGTGGCCATCTTGGATCTCTCTCTGCCCGGTGATGATGTTTTTTCTGTTTCTTAGTTTTCCTTTGGTGGATGCCCATTCCCCACAGAGCCGGACCTTCCCGGGTTCGCTGTGCTTGCTGTGAAACTCTCAGTCCTCAGCGCTTCCAATTGCTATTTTCCTTGTGGGGCTGGGACCAGCCGAGCCTGTCAGTCCGTATACTCCGCACCGAGAAGCGCCGCCCTGCGGCACCGGCAAAACAGCCGCACCGGCCAAAAGAGTCGCGCTGGCGACCCGTGTGGCTCCTCTGCCAGGAATCTCCCGGTCTGTGGGCAACAAAAATTTGTCGGAAAGTGCGGCGTCCACTCGTTCTCTGTGCTTTCACTGGGAGCTACATTCCTGAGCTGTTGCTAATCTGCCATCTTGGATCTCTCTCGGTACGCCCCCTAATGCAAATGTTAAGTATTTTATGGGAAGATTTGAATCTATATAAATATTTTGTTTCTTAGAAAACAGACAGTAGTTTCAGCATCCATTGACGGTGTATGAAACAGTTGTTATAATGGTTGTCCAATGGTTACTTCCTAATTCCATCATTTCTTCTAGAATTATTAATTTGCATTTTAATGTAAGGAATAGCTCTTATCTCCCTCATTCATTTACTTACTGTTAATTGATACGGACTCAAGATTTTCTTTTTTATTAAAAACTGTTAAGTATTGTTATGTCTTTTGATGCTCAGATTGTATGACATTAGTCAGTGGGAGCTCCTCCAAGCTGGCTCCTTTAATATTTGGGCATGCCTTCATTATTTGAGCATTTACTTTCTGTCATAACAAATGTCTAAGACTCATCTAATATTTTACTTGTCCATGCCCTGAACTCATCCAGGGATGCTTGGTTCCTTTTAATTGAGAAGAATATTTAAAAACCATGATCTAGACTCTAGGTGATGTGCTCAGTACTACTGGAGTGTCATTGCCTCTAGGTTCTCTCAGTTGTAAGAGCTAGGGTCACATGCACACACATATAACACATATCTACATATTTTTATATATTAAAAACAGTGGATTTTGGCCAGGCGTAATGGCTTATGCCTTTAATCCCAGCACTTTGGGAGGCTGAGGTGGGCGGATCACCTGAGGTGAGAGTTTGAGACCCGCCTGGCCAACATGGTGAAACCCCGTCTCTACTAAAAATATAAAAATTAGCTGGGCTTGGTGATGTGTGTCTGTAATCCCAGCTACTTGGGAAGCTGAGGCAAGAGAATCCACTTGAACCCAGGAGGTGGAGGTTGCAGTGAGCCAAGATTGTGCCATTACACTCTTGGGCAACAGAGCAAGACTCTGTCTCAAACAACAACAACAACAACAAAAACCACAGTGGATTTCATACTAATACATCTAATTACAGCTTAACACTACACAGTTCATTCTAGCATTCTTTTATCTGTATTTATAACTCCCTTCTCTAGTGAAAACCTGGCTCCTGATTTCCACAGTACATTTACTTAGATGTTCAACCCAAGAATATACACAGTTTTGGTGCTAATTCATATCATTGAAAAACAAAACTGTACGGGGTTCAGTCTTTGTTTATAGTTCTTTTTTTCCTTGGACTGGGAGTAAAATAACTGTGTTGAAAATTTGAGTTAGGTTCATACCCCTTTAGTGTAGTTATATTATTCACTTGAAATAGGTTCATTTATTTCTATTTGTATTCCATTTTAGTTTCTCCCTCTTGTTGATTTTGTTTTTTATTTGTGTGAATTGTTAATATACTTCTGTTTATTCCTTGGACTTAGGATGCCTCATCAACCTTTATCTACTCAGGATATATCTGTATACATATATAACTTAGGATATATCTGTATAAATATATTGTGATTATACATAATTAGTTTTAGATGTAGCATTTGGTATACAGTCTCATTATTTTATGGTTATACTGTCATGCACAGTGACAAACTGCTCTAAGATTTTGAATGTCTCAACTCCTACTTTGAGGTGAAGCTAGTTATTTGCATTGTAGATAGTGCATTTCTATGTTGATGAGATATATTTAAATGATGTTTTTGTATATTATGTAGTTCTAACATGTCTTAAATGTTTGAGTTCTCAAATAATAGTAACTTTTTTTTTCTTTTGCTTGATTGTACAATGAAGCACACAGGTACTTAGAATATACATTTTGGGTCAAGAGTGGTGGCTCAACGCTTGTAATCTCAGCACTTTGGGAGGCTGACATGGACAGATCACTTGAGGACAAAACCAGCCTGGGCAACATGGTGTAACACATATCCACAAAAAATACAAAAACTAGCCAGGCTTGGTGGCACATGCCTGTAATCCTAGCTAAAGAATATACATTTTAATTATATCCTTTATAATCCTTATAGGATCCCTCTTTTCTTCTCTTTCTCTCTTTGTTTAAACAACTACGACAAGAAATCCTTAGCTCTGTCTTCTTCCTAATCTTAGAAGGGAAACCTTTCAGTGTCTCTTCATTGAATATGACATTACATGTAGGTTTTCAGTAAAGACCATTTATTATGTTGAGGAAGTTTCCTTCTAATACCAGTTTTATGAGTGTTTTTGTCATGAAAAAAATTTTGTCTGATTTTTTTCTGCATTAATTAAGATGATCTTGTGGGTTCCCCCCTTAATTCTATTAATGTGACATATTACATAGCTTCTTCTTACTGTCTTACAGCCTTGAGAAATCTCACTTGATTGTGATGTATAATACTTATGCATTTAGATTTAGTTTGCTGGTATGAATAATGTGCTGAGGATTTTTGCATATTCTGTTTCGACCAGGCTGGGCTGAAACTAGTGTAATCTTCCCATCTCAGCCTTCTATGTATCTGGGGCTGTGAGTGTGCACCACTATGCATGGGTTTTGCATATATCTTATGGGCTGTTGCTCTGTAGTTTTCTTGTGGTGTCTTTGTCTGGCTTTGGTATCGGGGTAATGTTGGCTTCATAGAATAAGGAAGTGTTCCTTCTATTTTTGGAAGAGTTTGAGAAGGATTGCTATTCTTCTTCTATTTTTTTTTTTTTCTGTGATGGAGTCTTTCTCTTTCATCTAGGCTGGAGTGCAGTGGTGCCATCTTGGCTCACTGCAACCCCCTCCTCCTGGATTCAAGCAATTCTCCTGCCTCAGCCTCCTGAGTAGCTGGGATTACAGGCGCGCACCACCATGCCCGGCTAATATTTTGTATTTTTGGTAGAGACAGGGTTTCACCATGTTGGGCAGGCTGGTCTCAAACTCCTGACTGCAAGTGTTCTGCCTGCCTCGGTCTTCCAAAGTGCTGGGATTACAGGCATGAACCACCACACCTGGCCCTGCTATTAATTCTATTTCTGTAAGATTGGTAGTAGCCCCACTTTTATTTCTAATTTTAGTTATTTGTGCCTTCTCTTTCTTTCTTAATCTAGCTAAAGGGCTTTTGATTTTGTTGACTCTCTATTGTTTTTCTATTCTGTTTTATTTATCTCTGCTCTAATCTTTTTTTTTTTTTTTCCTTTCCCAGACAGGATCTCTCTCTGTCACCCAGGCTGGAGTGCAGTGGTGCAGTCATGGCTCACTGCAGCCCCACCTCCCAGCCTCAAGTGATCTTCTGGCCTCAGCCATCCAAGTATCTAGGATTACAGGCACATACCACCACATCCAACTAATTTTTTTTTTTTTTTTTTTAGACAGAATCTTGCTCTGTCACCCAGGCTAGAATACAGTGGTGTAATTTCAGCTCACTGCAGCCTTCACCTCCCAGGTTTAAGCAATTCTCATGTTTCAGCCATCCTAGTATCTGAGATTAGAGGCGAGTGCCCCTAGGCCTAATTTTTTGTTTTGTTTTGTTTTTCGAGATGGAGTCTCACTCTGTTGCCCAGGCTGGAGTGCAGTGGTGTGATCTCTGCTCATTGCAACCTCTGCCTCCCCAGTTCAAGCAATTCTGCCTCAGCTTCCCGAGTAGCTGGGTATACAGGCACACACCACCACACCCAGCTAATATTTGTATTTTTAGTAGAGACGGGGTCTCACCATATTGGCCAGGCTGGTCTCGAACTCCTAACTTCGTGATCTACCCGCCTTGGCCTCTCAAAGTGCTAAGATTATAAGCATGATCCATCCCACCCAGCCTCTGCTCTAGTCTTTATGTTCTTTTACCTTTGCGTTTTGTGTGTTCTTTTTTGGTTCCTTGAGGCATGAAGTTAGGTTATTCATTGAGATCTTTCTTCCCTTTTAATGTGTTTACATTTGTAAATCTGAGCATTGCTTTCAGTGCATACGTTTTTGTATGTTGTGTATTCACTTCTGTTCATCTCATTGTATTTTCTCATTTGCCTTGTGATTTCTTATTTGACCCATTCATTATGTGAGTGCATTAATTTTTGTATATTTGGAATTTTCCAGTTTTTCATCTGTTACTGATTTCTAGCTTCATTCCATGTAATCATAGAAGATAACTTTGTATGATTTCAGTCTTTTAAAGTGTATTGAGACTTGTTTTGTGATTTAACATATAGTCTATCTTAAGAGAATTTCCATGTGCCTTTAAGAATGTGTATTCTGCTCCTTTTGGGTAGAATGTTCTATATGTCAGTTAGGTCTAGCTGGTTTATAGTGTTTAAGTTTCCTGTTTCCTTATCGCTGTTCTGTCTAGATGTTTCATACATTACTGAAAGTAGGATATTGAAGTTTCCAAGTGTTGTTTGTAGAACTATATCTCCCTTCAATTCTGTGCTTACTTCATAAATTCTGGGGTTCTGTTGTGTGTAATCGTTATGTCTTTCTGATGAATTAACCCTTTAATTATAAAATGTTCCTTGTTACCTTTAGTGAAAATGTTTGTCTTAAAGTCTATTTTGTTGTTTGCAAATATAGCCACTGCAGTCCTCTTGTTTTGTTTTTGGTCGTAGTGATTGTTTTTTGTTTATTTGAGAAAGTGTTGGTCAGGTTGGAGTGCAGGGGTGTGATCATAGTTTTACCTTGACCTCCCAAGCTCAAGCAATCTTCCCATTTTGGTCTCCCGAAGTGCTAGGATTACAGGTGTAAGCCACTGCACCTGACCTGTTTCTTCTGTAATTCTCTCCGTTTTTGCTTGATGCCTGTTATTAGGTACACACCTAATATTGCCATGTCATCTTGGTGAATTGACTGTTACTGTTATTTATCTCTGGAGCTGTTTCTTGGTTCTAACGTCTACTTTGTCTGATGCTAGTATAGCCACTTAAACTTCCTTTTGATTAGTGTTTGCATGATGTTATTTATCATCCTATAATGCTATTTATCATCCTTTTACTTCTGCCTTCTCTATGTTAACGTATTTACAGGTATTTCTTGTAGACAGCATGTAGTTGAATCTTTAAAAATGCAATCTCAGCCAGGCACAGTGGCTCACACCTGTAATCCCAGCATTTTAGGAGGCTGAGGTGGACGGATCACTTGAGGTCAGGAGTTTGAGACCAACGTGGCCAACATGGTGAAACCCCATCTCTACTAAAAATGCAAAAATTAGCCAGGCATAGTGGCATGCACCTGTAGTCCCAGCTATGAGGGAGGCTGAGGCAGGAGAATCACTTGAACCCAGAGGCAGAGGTTGCAGTGAGCCAAGATTGCGCCACTGCACTGCAGCCTAGGCAACAGAGTGAACTTCGTCTCAGGGGAAAAAAAATTGCAGTCTCACAATGTGTTTCTTTTTAAAATTCATTTTAGACTATTTATATTAATGTAGTGATATTATTGGATTCAGGTCTGACATTGTATTACGTGTTTTCTGTTTGTTCCCTCTCATTTTTGTTCCTTTGCTTTCTGATTTCTGCCTTCATTTGGATTGTTTAAATGTTTCTATTTTTTATTTCTTTATTGAGAAATAGAAAATAGATTTTCTCTTTTTCATTTTTGAAATTTATATTTGGCCCTTGATTAGAGTTTCTGTTTCTCTGCTAACAACGCTGTTCATTTGTTTTAAGAGTTCCCTTCCCTCTCCCACCCCACCATGGAACATGGTTATAATAACTGCTTTAAAGTCTTTGTCTGATAATTTCAACATCTGGATCATCTCAGGGTTTTCCATTTGCTGATTGTCTTTTCCTTTGAAAATTGGTCACATATTTCTGGCTCTTTGTGTGTTGAGTAATTTTGGCTTACATCCTGGGCATTTTGAATATTACGTGAGAATCTGTTTCCTTATAAAAATCTGGAGAACTCTGATTTTGTTTTGTTTTAGCAGGAAATCAACCCTGCTAGGTTTAGTCGGCATATTCTGCCTCTCCTTTTGTTGCTAGTGGTTCTGATGTCGTTCACTTTTCAAAGCCTTTGCTGTGCTTTGTGCATAGCACATGTACCACTTAGATTACTGTGGGACTAGAGTGGTGATTTATATCAGAATTTTTTTTTTTTTTTTTTTTTTTTTTTAGACAGAGTCTTGCTCTGTCACACAGGCCTGGAGTGCAGTGGTGCAATCTCAACTCACTGCATCCTCCACCTCCCAGGTTCAGGGCATTCTCCTGCCTCAGCCTCCCCAGCAGCTGGGACTACAGTCATGCGCCACCACACCCAGCCAATTTTTTTGTATTTTTAGTGGAGATGGGGTTTCATCATGTTGGCCAGGCTGGTCTCGAACTCCTGACCTTGCGATCCACCCTCCTCAGCCTCCCAAAGTGCTGGAATTACAGCTGTAATCGCACCCACCCATAATTTTTTTTTTTTTTTTTGAGGCAGTGTCTGTGTTGCCCAGCTTGGAGTGCAGTGGTGTGATCTCTGCTCATTGCAACCGCTATCTCCCGTGTTTAGATTCTGCTGCCTCAGCTACCAGAGTAGCTGGGATTACAGGCATGCGCCACACACCCGGCTAATTTTTGTATTTTCAGTAAAGACGAGGTTTCACCATGTTGCCCAGGCTGGTCTTGAACTCTTGAGCTTAAGCAGTCTACTCACCTTGGCTTCCTAAACAGAATTTATTTCTCAGAGAACCATAGCTGTATTGTTTTGATACTGTTCCATGCATTCACAGGTTAGAGGTAAATGTGGAACTTGGGTCAGTTCAAACAGAATTTTAGGGTGTTCTCTTCTTTAGCTGTTTCTGCTTTGCAATTTCCCCCCTGATCTCCATTACCAACTAGAAAGACAGGCTCCTCTCAGAGTTGTTACTGCCATCACTGCCAGGTGGTTCCATGGAACTGGAACTGCCTTTGGGATAAAGTGGCAATAATACAGTGGTAAAATGCAGAGGGAGAAAAAAAAATATTTTCCTCATATTCCACAGTACCTTTTTTCTTAGTTTGTCTAGAATAATAGATTTTCTTACTGAGTTTTATGTGTCCACCCTACCACCACTATTGCTAGGAACTCTTAAAAGACTACAAAACAGATATTCTTCCATTTCCCAAGTTTTTGGGCATAATCAGTGAGGGAGATAGACTCTGGTGGGCTTATAATATCCTAATCTTCACCAAATGTCCAGGACATTTTAACACTAAAATCTGAGAGGAAAGGGAAAACAGTTTTGCCATAAGTTGATTTATCAAATAAAATTTAGCATTATTTTAAAATATGGTTGCTGACTTAATAGATTTTTGCTCAAAATAAGCGCTACTCCATAGATGAGGGTATTTTTTTCCATATCTCCATTCAGTTGTTGGATTCTGACTATAGAATGCACCCAATCAGCTTTAATATTCAAGGAACATGGGAATATGTAGGAAGATTAGGCGTGGGCCTAAGTAGAACCTTGAAACTGGATCAGTGTTTCCTTCATGCTGAAACCCAAGATGATGGTCTCCCTTTATGAAACCAAGGAGGCAACCCTGTTGATCTCTGATTTGCCTTCAGAGTCATTCTTCCCATGTCTTGAAAAGTAGTGCACGTTCTTAGCCATATAACTCTGTGGTCCTATTCTGTAAAAAAAGAAGTCTGACAACCTGTTTTCTTTCTGACCAATCTGCATCCCTTTCACTTCACATTCTCAGTGTTCCATCTGGGGTGGCTCCTTAAATCCATGATTCACACTCACGCTAATCACCTTATCAAACACTTGGTCTGCCACACCCTGGGTGTACTCTTCCAAACATTTTCTCATTTTTTTGTAATATGAACAGGCTGAGAATTTCCCAAATCTTTATGTTCGGGTTCCTTTTTTCTTAACAATTCTGCCTTTATCTCCCTCTCGTTGCATTTTACTCTAAGCAGTCAGGAGGAGCCAAGCTGTTCCTTCAACACTTGGCATAGAAATGAACTCAGCTCAATAGTTTTGTTGCTCACAAGTTTTACCCTCCACAAAACACTAAGATATGAACATGGCCGGGCACAGTGGCTCATGCCTGTGTAATCCCAGCACTTTGGGAGGCTGAGGTGGGCAGATCACCTGATGTCGGGAGTTCTACCAGCCTGACCAACGTGGAGAAACACCGTCTCTACTAAAAATACAGAATTAGCCAAGTGTGGTGGTGCATGCCTGTAATCTCAGCTACGCAGGAGTCTGAGACAGGAGAATTGCTTGAACCCAGGAGGTGGAGGTTTGCACTTCAGCCTGGGCAACAAGAACAAAACTCCGTCTCAAAAAAAAAAAGACATGAACGTGAACAACTTTGCTAAATTGTTCAGCCAAGTTCTCTGCTACTTTATAATAAGGATGACCTTTCCTCCGATTTCCAGTAACATGTTCTTTATTTCCATCTGAGTCCTCATCAGAATGGCCTTTACTATTCATATGTCTATCCATATTCTGTTCATATATTCTTCTTGGGGAATACACACATGGGTATGTGTGTATTCTTGTGTGTATTCTCTAAGAAGATTGAGGCGTTCTTTCTAGCTTTCATATTTTCCTTTAGAGTCCTCACCAGAACTGCCTTTAGAAGTAAGTCTCTTTATGGTATTACTGGCTTTTTCTAGCATGTACCTTAAAACTCTTCCAGCCTCTATTATGCAGACACTTCCACATTTTTAGGTATTTGTTACGTTAGCACTCTACTTCTTGGTACAAATGTCTGCTTTAGCTTAGGCTGCTGTAACAGAATTCCATAATCTGGGTGGCTTAAACAACACAAATTCTTTGGGAGGCCGAGGTAGGGTAGATCACCTGAGGTTAGGAGTTTGAGACCAGCCTGGCCAACGTGGTGAAACCCTGCCTCTACTAAAAATACAAAAATTAGCTGGATGTGGTGGCAAGTGCCTGTAATCCCAGCTACTCAGGAGGCTAAGGCAGAATTGCTTGAACCTGGAGGCAGAGGATGCAGTGAGCTGAGACCGTGCCATTGTACTCCAGCCTGAGCGACAAGAGCAAAACTCCCACTCAAAAAAAAAATTGTTTCTTACAATTCCGGAGGCTCGAAAGTTTGAGTCAAGGTTCCAGCTGATTTGGTACCTGTTGAGGGCCGCCATCTTCCTGGTTTACATACAGTTACCTTCTTGCTGTGTCTTCACATGTCAAGGAGAAATCATCTCTCTCCTCTCTAGTCTTATAAGGTCACTAGTCCCATTCAGTGCCCCACCTCCAAGTACTATCACATTGGGTATTAGATCTTCACCACACAAATTCTGTGGGGACACATGAAGTCTATAGCCATGTGGAACTTCAGTTGTATAAACTATTGGTAAGTCATACCAGGGTCAGAACTGGAGTACCTTAGTGTATTATGTCTTACTGTTTTACAGTACTTGAGGATTTTTCCCCAAAAAAAGTTGCATTGTGAAAGTATTTAAATAGTTAACAAAAACAAAAAGGCCATGCATGGTGGCTTCCATCTGTAATCCCAGCACTTTGGGAGGCTGAGGCGGGAGGATCACTTGAGCTCAGGTGTTTGAGACCAGACTCGGTACCGTAGTGAGACCCTGTCTCTACAAAAAAACAATTTGAAGGAGACAATGTGGGTCAATTTTGGAGCATACGTAGTGACTGAAATTTATTTTAATATAATGACTAAATAAAAGTTCATGACTCCTTACCTACTACTAGAAAAGGAATGAGGGAAGACCTTTTTCTTACCAAAGAATGCCATTATTCAAGGATGAAAAGAATGACACACTTGGAAGAATCACTCTTTCACAACCCAGTAGCTGATTCAGGTAAGGATCATCAATAGATATACTAAAGCATCATGGGTAACATGTCTAGAGAGGAAAGGGATGATTTCTCCTTGCCATCTGAGGACACACCAAGAAGGTAACTGTTTGTAAACCAGGAAGATGGCGGCCCATCATGTTCTACCTATAACATAAGTATCCATGTTACTTATAACTTTGTAGGTATAGATATTTGCAAAGCATCATGGATAACATGATGGGCCGCCTTTGTAGGTGTAGGTAAGGGTAAAGGAACAAGTTAAAATGTCTTCATACATTGCCAAATATCCCCTGGAGAGTAAAACTGTCCCCAGCTGAGAAACACTGGCCTATATCAGATGATAGCATATAAGCCTTGATTGGAACTTGGTATGAAAAAAGTTATGAAAGGCATTTTGGGACAATTGGATAAATCTAAATAAGACTTCATAATAGATTTTTTTTTTAATTTTCTTAAGTATGACAATAATATTATAGTGTGTTAGTCTGACTGCCTTGTTACAAAGGAATACCTAAGACTGGGTAATTTATAAAGGAAAGAGTTTTATTTGGCTAGTGGTTCTACCAACCACATGGTAAGGGCCTCAGGGAGCTTACAATCATGGTGGAAGGCAAACGGGATGCCATTTCATCACATAGCAAGAGAAAAAAGGGGAGGAAGTGTCGTACTCTTTTAAACAACCAGATCTTGTGGGAAGGGCACCAAGCCATTCATGAGGGTCTTCCTCTGTTGCCCAAGCTGGAGTGCAGTAGCACAGTCGCCGCTCACTGCAGCCTTGACCTCCCAGACTCAAGCGATCCTCCCACCTCAGCCCCCTAGTAGCTGGGACTGCAGGTGTACACAACTACGACCAGCTAATTTTTGTATTTTTTGTAGAGATAAGGTTTCTCCCTGTTGGCAAAGCTGGTTTCAAACTCCTTAGGCTCAAGTCATCCTTGTATCTCAGCCTTGAAAAGTGCTGGGATTAGAAGTATAAGCCAGCACACCCAGCCAGCCTTAGACTTCTTTTTTAAAAAAAACTTTTATTTATCATAATGAGAACAAGCATCACAAAAGCCTTATACTTTCCATTACAGAGGTTTTATAATACCTGGTCCTACCGGATATCAAACCATATTATATCATCTGCAATTATATATGTAATCTAATTATATCTAATTGCAGATTTGATATATCATCTGCAATTAGAACTAGTTTTATCTATTTCTGGTTCTTAAACTTTTAGTTGTTTTATTCTGATTTTGCATCTGACACTGTTTCCAAATTGTGTTAAATAGTAGTGGAGATAGAGTAGGCATCTTTCTTTTTTGAAACAGTTTTGCTCTTGTCACCCAGGCTGGAGTGAGGTGGCACTCTTTGTGTGTGTGTGTGTGTGTGTGAGTGAGTGAATATGATCACCTAACATGAGACCATATATATACATGTATGTCATATGAGGGTCCCTGGAGTACCTTATTGTATTTCATGTCTTTTTTTTTTTGAGACGGAGTTTCACTCTTGTTGCCCAGGCTGGAGTGCAATGGTGCGATCTTGGCTCACCGTAACCTCCACCTCCCAGGTTCAAGCAATTCTTCTGCCTCAGCCTCCTGAGTAGCTGGGACTACAGGTGCTTGCCACCATGCCCAGCTAATTTTTGTGTTTTCAGTAGAGACAGTGTTTCACCATGTTGACCGGGATGGTCTCAATCTCCTGACCTCGTGATCCACCCGCCTTGGCCTACCAAACTGCTGGGATTACAGGCGTCAGCCACTGCACCCGGCCTGTATTTTACGTCTTATTGGTTTATGGTACTTGTGGATTTTTTCTGAGCTCCATATATATGTATGGGGCTCAGGAAACTCTGACCAACATGATGAAACCCTGTCTCTACTAAAAATACCATACACATATATATACCATTCATATATATATGTATGGTATTTTATATGTAATATGTAAAGTACTATTTTATATATATAAATACTACTATTTTTTATATATAAATAGTATTTTTATATATAAGAGTACTAAAATGCTATATATATAATATATATATAATATTTTAGTAGTATTTAGCATATATATATATATATATAGTATTTTTAGTAGAGACAGGGTTTCGTATATATTTTTATGTTAGAGACAGGGTCTTAATATACTGCCAGGCTGATCTTGAACTCCTTGGCTCAAGTGATCGACAGATCCAAAGTGCTGGGATTACAGGCATGAGCTACCACACCCACTGCCTAGGCCACCATATAATTAGTCCCAATTTTATATAATATTATCTTTCTCAATAAAGTTGTTTTTTGGGGTGGGGAGGACTTAATTGTGTGCTTTCATAATACTTTTAATAAGACTCACCCATTAAGAAAAGTCTTGTAAGATCTGAGAGCTATAGTAAAAAAGCAGTGGGGAGTGGTGGTCTTTGAACATACTATGTTGCAGTAGGCTTTACCAATGGTGCCTGTTTGTATGCTCAGATCATTGTTAAGTGGACTTACACTCTGAGGATTAGGGCCAGGAAGTCATTATGAAATTATGTTAATTTTTCCTCCCCCAATAAAGCCATCTCAAAAACATTAAAATTATATAAATGCCTTTAAAATTATTATGCTTCAGTTGTTAAGCTGTGGGACATACGTATGGCAGAAGTTCAGTTTATTTCATTTTTAATAAAATTATAGCACTGAAAATGCTGTATCTAACTTATCTAGGCAGATATTTCTATATGTGATCCTTAGTGTCTAACTTGTTATAGATGCTGAGTACTTATAAGTTGAAACTGATTGACCGTAAAACCACATCACCCCCTTTTTATTGTAGGATTCCTCTTTCGTCATCATAGTATCTCTACAACATGGATTAGGTGGTAGATTGGATGGGTCTAAGGAGCTGGTGTTTCTCCTTTGTGAGATTTTCCTTTGTCCAGTCATAACCATTCTTTTGGCCATAATGATAGATCAGTTCTGTAGAAAAACAGTTCAGCATATTCTTTATTTAGAGTGAATTTTCATTATTGGTTTATTTAAAAGAAAAAAAAAACAGCCTGGTAAAACATGGAGTGGTATGATGGAAAGAGAGATCTGGACTTTCGGGTTTTTTTGTTTTGTTTTGTTTTGTTTGTTTGAGTCAGAGTCTTGCTCTGTCGCCCAGGCTGGAGTGCAGTGGCTTGATCTCGGCTCACTGCAACCTTCGCCTCCCAGGTTCAAGTGATTCTCGTACCTCGGCCTTCTGAGTAAGTGGGATTACAGGTGCCTGTCACCACACCTGGCTGATTTTTGTATTTTTGGTAGAGATGGGATTTCATCAGGCCAGGCACGGTGGCTCATGCCTGTAATCCCAGCACTCTGGGAGGTGAGTGGATCACCTGAGGTCAGGAGTTCAAGACCAGCCTGACCAACATGGTGAAACCCTGTCTCTACTAAAAATACAACAGCACTACGCTCATGGTGAGATCTGGACTTTGAATTTGAATTTGGGCATGTGAGTTCTAGTATAGACTCATTATTTTAAGTCATCCTTGTTACATCTTAGTTTCCTTTCTGACAGTAATGTTGGATTGTACAATCTAAGGTCTCTTCTACCTTTAAATTCTCAAACAGTAGAGGAGATTTTGGATATGGTATTGATTGTTGGCATTTTAGGCATTTTAATTCCCATATCCCTATTTTTATTTTGGCAGTTAGTTGCTTTAGATAAATGTAATATATGTATTATGCATGTATGTATATATGTGTACAGATAGTGTATTTTAAATTTACGTGAATATTTGCGAGTGTCCTTTTAGATTAGCACTGTCTGTTACAGAAGAGTTCTAATATTCCATTTTTTCCCTCATGCTATTGTCTTAGGGGAATTGATGCTTCTAGTTTTCAACCTGTTAAAGCTGTTGCCTGAGTCATATCTTGATATTTTTACCTTATCCATGCATTATGGCCTCTTCTTTCTTCACTTGAAGAGTCTCATCATTAAATTAAGATTTTCAAAGAGGAACCCAAAACAGGAAAACAATTATAATCATAGTTAACTTCAAAAATGATTATTTTTTATCAATAAAATGTGAAAAAGAGTTTTTGGTAAAATGCTTTAAATTATGTAGTAAAAATATTTAAAAGTATGTGTTATTTAGATCTGAGAAACAAGCCTTGGGTTTTCTGTGTGTTAGATCTATTTATTTGTCACAGAGTGGGAAGAAGTGTTTAAAGATTACAAGGAAAGATAAAGAGTGAGTGAATATGATTAAGAGGCTTCTGAGAAAAAGATGACTTGTGGACACATTTTGAAAGAAGTGGTAAATGTGGATTGATGGGGGAAAGGAAATTTTCTGAAATAGACTGTGTGTGTTTTTTTTTAATCAAGTTTCTTTATTAATTTTTTATTTCTCATATGCTAATCCATAGGAAACTAAAGGTGGTTGTTGCCTGCAGTTTAAGGATAGAGAAACAGAAATTTGGGGAATAAAAGATGTTTCCTGTCTTTGAATTCTTCACTGTTAGAGCATGGTATCTAGTCCTATATACTATGAATGATACCAAGCATCTCTCTTTTGGTATCAGCAGTGAGAAAATGTGTGAAACAGATAAAACTGATAGTTTAAGGGCATAAAATGAAATCCAGTTTAGTATTTATATTCCATATCTTATAAAACTGTTTAGCTTGGTACAAACATGAGGTACTTAGCTGCCAGGCTGATAACTATGTCCAAGTACTGTATTTTCAGAAATACAGATTTGTGATACCACCTGAAATCAAAGGATAAGATTTGGTGAACAAATGCCTAGAAAGTGTACTCTGATAAAGGCACAGAAAGTGCATGGCAATCATAGATAGGACAGTTCTTTAACATTTAAGGAAGGGATTTGGAAATTATGAAAAGAAAAAAGCCTGTATATTTTTGCCAAAGGGCTTAAAGACATTCATACAGTGCCTCCAAGTTCATTTTTACTTATTAAGCAAACATGTGTTTGCAGTTTTATCATATATCACTCATTATGAGTGCTTTATGAATATGAACTTAAGTCCTCTTAACTCTAAATATTTTCATGAGAGGATAGTTCAAATGCTTTTGCTAAATGCTAATTTTTTCCCAATTATTTATTTAACAAAGGTTAGTCATTTAGTTTAATATGAAGCTTGAAACCTCAGATTTTGTAGTGAAAATTCTACACTGCTCTGTGGTTTCACTAAAGTAATTATGTTCCAAAGATTTAATCATTTTAACAATGGACATCCTATAGACAGATACTCTATATTATGTATGTTTATATTAACAGACAGAAATAGGCAAGCAAAAGTAATCTTCCTTCATTGTCACAAGCATTTATTTTGTCTTTTGCAGAATAATTACTATGAAGCTTTTGACAGCATGTAGATTTGAAAATGCATTTGGGGCCTGTCATGGTGCTGTAATCCCAGCACTTTGGGAGGCTGAGCAGGAGGATCACCTGAGTTCCAGAGTTTGAGACCAGCCTGACCAACATGGTGAAACCCTGTCTCTACTAAAAACACACACAAAAAATTAGCTGAGTGTGGTGGCCCATGCTTGTAGTCTCAACTACTCGGGAGACTGAGGCAGGAGAATCGCATGAACCCAGGAGGCAGAGGTTGCAGTGAGCCCGGTCGTGCCAGTGCACTCCAGCCTGGGCAACAGAGCAAGACTCTGTCCTAGATAGATAGATAGATAGATAGATAGATAGATAGATAGATAGATAGATAGATAGATAGATAGATAAGATAGATAGATAGATAGATAGATAGATAGATAGATAGATAGATAGATAGATAGATAGATAGATAGATAGATAGATTAGATAGATAGATAGATAGATAGATAATGCATTTGGAATGATTTTCCTTAAGCAACATAAATGCATCATCTCTTCTTTTTGTGGAACTTTGTTCTTCTCTGCCAAATGGAAAGAGGTGAAATGAACCTACTTCACATTTGTAAGGAAGGTGTTTTACAATTTTTCAAAGGTACTTTGTACCCTTATTATGATTGCTTTTCTGTTAGGTTCCTCTTTTCAAGGGCCTTTTCCTTTCATTTGCTTTAGTTTTAGGTCCTGAGATTATAGAGGTTTTGTTGTTTTTGCCCATGCTTTGTGATTCTCTCAGAATGACAGGAAAAATTATACTAAGTTATCTTTCATGGGTTTAATACATATGAGGTCAGATAATTCTGTAGAAATACTCAGGTAGGAAAAAAAGAAATAGGTAGACCCAAAACTTCATTTAGCTAGAATCTTACTGAGTCTGCCTACTTAACTGTGCCATATTCCTCCTCCTGGTCAATAAGCTGAGTATTGTCCGTAAACTGTCTTTAACTCATCTAAATGATAATTTAGCAGAAAATAAAGGCTACCTTGCGTTCCATCGTATTGATGCAATGAGAGGGTTGTGGTTATCAGACACATTCTGAACATCTTTTAGGGAATTATGCTTTAGCTGCATCATCTGTATCATTTGGAAGAAGCAAAGAAAAAATCATTAGACTGTGTTTCTCACATTTGAATTAAATATAATAGGCGCTTGTAGTGTTACTCTCAGTAGACACTCATTACATATTTGTTGATTAAGTAAGGAGACTTGGATTTGGTTTCCAGCTCTGCTACTTTAATGGATGGGTTTCCTACTCTGTTTCCCCACCCATTTAGAACTCACCTGTTTTACATTTCACTAGGACAAGTTAGAAGGTAAAAAGTATTTGAGTTAATACTGAGCGTTTTAAGTGGAAAACAGCTGGTGGTAGTATGGTATGCCTCCCTGAAGGGAAGAGGACAGAGGAGACTTGCCTTGGCAGTCTTTGTTGGTCTTATCTGAGAGTATAGCCTGGAAAGTAGAGATAGCCCAGGGTCTGGAGTCATTTTATTTTCTGTTTTGCATAGCCCAAATTTCATTTGGCCCTGGGCCAATGAGAGAATTGTCAATTTCATGGATGCTTTAGAACCAGTTTGAGAGTAGTTTCTTTAAAATTGGTATTCTTTCTGCAATTAAATATAGAACATTGAATTTTGACACATACCCTCTCTCCTTCCCACCTGCTCTGTCATTTTATTTCCCACCCACTCTTTTCCAGCACTCTTATCTTTTCATCCAGCTTCAATTTTCTTTTCATCTTCTATCCCATCTATCAAACTATTTCCTATCTATAGCACTGTATAATCTTACAGAGCCATAAATAAGAATAACTCTGTAGGTCAGTATGTGACCTGTGGAAATAGATCACAGATAGTACACCAGGTAGGTATCTGGATGCAAAGATGCTGTATCAGACTTGTTCTACTACTACTACTACTACAATGACAACGACGACGTAACCTTCTCTAAGGGGAGATGCTGCGCTTGCCTCTGTTTTCTTCTTCTCTTGGGTTGAAGCTAGGGTAGGGTATTGTAGTTCTGTTCCTTGTGGTTGGGAGCTAATCCCTTGGCCTAGAATCAAGGATTATTTCTTTTATTCCCAGTTCTCAAAAAAAGTAAAGTGCTGATTCTACCCTTTGTAAATTAGTTCCTGTTTGAGTTCCAGAGAAAGGTATTTACAGTTTCTTGAGTAAACTCCAGAGAGGAGAATGCTAGGGGAAGTATTCCTGTAATCAGTTTGTTCATGATTCTGGTTGTTTGGCTTTTCTTTCTCTGGACACTGAAATGCAGTCTTTTGCCTCTTTGGATTTTCCCAGTTCCTACTTCCTGGTTTCATGTATCTAAGCTACAATTGCCATTTGGCTTTCCCAGTGTATCTTGCCTCTCTTTTATGGTGTCTCTTGACTCTCATATCCTGCTATTATAGTCTGAAGAAACACCTGTCTTCTCGGCAGTTCTTTTAAAATGAACAAAACAAAACTTTTATTGTATTTTTTTAAATACTTATTTTTTTAGAGCAGTTTTAGGTTCATAAGAGAATTGAGAGGAAGGTACAGAGATTTCCCATGTACTCCCTGTGCCCACACGTACATAGCCTCCTTTCTCCTATTATTAACATCCTCCACCAGAGTGGTACATTCATTACAACTATAATTCTCTGGGTGTTTTTGTTTTGTTTTTTGTGAGATGGGGTCTCACTCTCGCCTAGGCTGGAGTGCAGTGGCGTGATCATGGCTTGCTGCAAACACAACCTCCCAGGCTCAAGTGAACTTCCCGCCTCAGCCTCCTGAGTAGCTGGGACCACGGGCACATGCCAACATGTCAGGCTAACTTTTGTGTTTTTTGTAGAGATTGGGGGGTGGGGAAGTCTCACGATGTTGCCCAGGCTAGCCTTGAACTCCTGGATTCAAGCTATCCTTCCACCTCAGCCTGTAATTCTTTGTAATCCTGTGGAGAGGGTGAACTGGGTGGAAAAGAGCTACCAATTTGTTTTGCACAGAGCCATCTAACATCTCTGCTCACTTTTGTAGTTCCAAAATGTGTTCAGAGCAATTTTAGAATGCACAGATTAGCTAGCAGGCAAATTTCTGGCTATAATTTTAATGAAATAATCCAGAAGAGGGAATGACCAGATAACTCTTGATATGCACTTTATAAACTTTGGTTTTGATCTCAGTCTTTTATTTTTCTTCTCAGTTGCTCTAGGTCGTAACCAGCCTTTGAAAAAGGAGAAACCAAAATGGAAAAGCGATTATCCTATGACAGATGGACAGTTGCGCAGCAAGAGGGATGAATTTTGGGATACCGCACCAGCTTTTGAAGGCCGAAAAGAGATTTGGGATGCCTTGAAGGCTGCTGCACATGCTTTTGAGAGCAATGATCATGAACTGGCACAAGCAATCATTGATGGTGCAAACATAACATTACCACATGGTAGGTTTGGTGTTCCTCAAGGATGGAGGGAACATAATCAGCTTTGTTTCTGATAGCAAGAAACCAAATGGGAAAGTTTTTCCTTTCTATATTCTTTTTTTTTTTTAATGTAGCAAGGAATAGCACTCCTCTTTTTTTCTTGTACATCTTTCAGCTGGAGACAGGTTTTACTTTGTGTGTTTGTAGTTTTGGTTTTTTAAATATATCTTAATCTCAGAAAAGAACTCTTTGATCATCTCAAAAGTTTCCATGTAACCTAGTTCTCCATGAAGACCTCTTCTCTCCACCCTGCCACCCCCACTTTATGAGCCCCATCCCACTGTCAGTCTATTGGAGCTTCTACTTCACTAGTTTCCTCCTACCAGCACTTGAGATAGAATCTCAGTTTAGATTTTATAAGCTGTAGAGATGTTATAAGCTGTAGAGGATGCTCTGTTTAGTCATTATACTTTCTTATCAAGCCTATTTTTGGCATAATAATGTAGAAGTTAGATCCACATGTTTTTAAGGACAGTTATTGTAGCCCTGAGCATTATCAGGAATTTTTCTCTGTTTTGTGTAGGAATGTGACTCTTTTTAGGATAACCATAAGCTTTGAATGTTTCTGGGGATGCACACATGCTGGTTCCATGTACATACTTTTGTTTGATCTCCTTGATGAGAAACATGAAAAGTTTTCATGCCATATTGAGATTTAGGTGTTAATTTTGTATTTACATTTTTTTTAATTTCTGTATTAATATTCTCAGTATTCTCTTTAGTTTTTCAAGTTAACATTTTTCAAGATTGTCTTTTCAGATCTGTATAATAACCACCTTTCATTTATTTCTATTCATTATTATACCATCATTTTTTTAATCCCCAGTATCTCCCTTTTTCAGCATTCCTAGAGGAGCAGTGATTTTTCACTATCTAATCATCCAGTTTATGTCCTTTCACTCTATGTCAAATGAAAGATTTTTATTTTATTTTTTATTCTATTCTTTTTTTTTTTTTTTTTTTAGACAGTGTCTTGCTCTGTCACTGAGAAGTCTAGAGTGCAGTGGTACACTTGGCTCACTGCAACCTCCATCCCTCAGGTTCAAGTGATTCTCATGCCTCAGTCTTGCCACCATGCCTAGCTAATTTTTGTATTTTTAGTAGAGACAGGGTTTCACCATGTTGGCCAGGCTGGTCTCAGCTCCTGACCTTAGGTGATCCTTAAGAGACAGGTCTCACTCTGCCACCCAGGCTGGAGTGCAGTGGCATGATCATGGCTCATTACAGCTGCAGGCTCAAGAGATCCTCCCACTTCAGTCTCCCAAGTACCTGGGAGTATAGGCCTGCATCACCATTACTGTATGCTTTTTTTTTTTTTTTTTTTTGAGAGGCATGGTCTCACTACGTGGCCCAGGCTGGTCTCAAACTCCTGGGTTAAAGCAGTCCTCCTGCCTTGGCCTCCCAAAGTACCAAAGTTACAGGCATGAGCCACTATGCCTGGCCAAAAGATATTTAACTTATACTATATATTTGCCAGATTCCAAATTACCATTAATTTCCGGATTAATTGTGCTTCCAAGAAACATTCCTTTTTTTATATATATAGCTGCCTGTTCTTTATTATGAAAGGTTATTAGCATAAGCTTGTGTTACTGTTATTGAGCACCCACTGATCACTTTTTCTATACATGTGCAAAAGTGATCCCTCCTATGTTTGAAGAATTTATAATAGAATGCCATTTTCAGTATGACTCTTTTTTTTTTTTTTGGGAGACAGGGTCTCCCTCTGTCACCCAGGCTAGAGTGCAGTGGCGTCATCTTGGCTCACTGTAACTTCCACCTCCCAGGTTCAAGCAGTTCTCAAGCAATGCCTCAGCCTCTCGAGTAGCTGGGATTACAGGCATGCATCACGATGCCCAGCTAATTTTTGTATTTTTTTTTTTTTTTTTTTTTTTTTTAGTAGAGACAGAGTTTCACCATGTTGGCCAGGCTGGTCTCAAACTCCTTGCCTCAAACTATCTGCCGGACTTGGCCTCCTAAAGTGCTGGGATTACAAGCGTGAGCCACTGCACCTGGTCTCAGTATGACTGTTTAGTCCCAATTTTCATGGACAGTCTCTAAATTCTTTATGTGATTGTGGGTTGGGAGGTGGTGGGCATCATCTTAGTCCCTTTATCTTTTTCAGTTCTGTAATTATAGTCTTCACATACCACCTTTATATAATATAAAGGGACAGGATCTTCCTTTGCAAATAGTTTATCATCCTTCTCTTTTTGACGTCTCTATCCTCTGTGTTTCAAGGAGAATATATGTTGTAGAGACCTTCACATGAGCAGAAGAAGAGTCATGTATGTATGATTGTCTTAAGGTAGAAGCCTGAGATCCAGAATGTTAGAACTTTGAATTTCTTATTTTGTACTTAGAATTACCTATTGGAATACCTTGTTGCATTCTGTGTATTGTAGCCTTGTTTAAAGTTCATGGAGGCAAAGTAACTCTGTTGCCTGTAAGGCAGGGGCTCATGCATGTCCTATTGGATGTGGGCTCAGATCACTAAATACCCAAGTCCCTCATTTCTGCTTATCTATGTAAACTGCCAAGAAAGGTAATGTTCCCAGCAGTCCTACCTACCAACAGATCAGGGAGAATTATTCTCAGAAATTCAAGCATTATTGGATGAGTCTCTGTTCCCCCTTCTATGTTTGAGGAATATTTTCTGCATAAGCATGGAAGAATCAAGCCAGTGTCTGAGCTTTTCTCTTTCAACGCTCTGTGATAACTTTCTGGGTATTTATATTGTCATTGTTATACTTGATTTAATTCTTTTGTTCATATCTGAAGCTTGTCAGTATTTCTTGCCCTTATGTTATGTCATATACTTTAACTCACCATCAGTTTATAACTAGGCTATTGTATGCTTTTACCTAGACTGGCTCAGCGATATTGCTGAAATTCTCTCCAACTTTTTTGTGTAATTACATGTTTGAAATTTTTCTTTGGGCACATTGTGTTGTGCTACCCCTTAAATACCCCAAAGTACTTTATATTTTAAGTTTAAATTATTGCATAGACTTGACTATTACTTAGTTCAGGCTTTGATATCAGATCTGGTCTTACTTCTGTCCCTACTGTATTACTTGCAGTTAAGTGACTTTGGGCAATTCACATCTTCTGTAAGCTTCAATTCTCTTATCTGTAAAATAGGGATAATTAGTTACCTCATGGGATGGTTATGTTGATTAAATGTAATAATAATACATGTAAGTTGTTGGCCAGAGTGCTAGGTATTCAAAAAGCACCTAATAAATAGTAATGCTGGTGATTTTATTTCCTGAACTCTGACATTAACAAATAAATTCCCTGTTTCCTGCACCAATATTCTGAATTATAGATTTTGATCATTTTCTAGATTGTCTTTTTTGTTGTTGTTGTTGTTGTTGTTGTTTTTGAGACAGAGTTTCACTTTTGTTACCTGGGGTGGAGAACAAAATAACTTTACACTTTTTAATTATCTTCCTCTGTTAATAATAACAATAAGTCTTCAGTTTATTCTCAAGTGGCAATGAGGAGAGTAAGAGGGAACTTGTTATAACTACCTGTTAATTTTCTATATACACATATGGTATATTTCCATTCTGGAAATTGACTCATATTGAGAATGGTATGAATATATACTGTGGAAAAAGCTCCCCATGTGATTTTGATACTTGGTACCCCTTTCACAGTTTTCCTGCCCTGTATGAGCTTTATTTTTCATGATTTGCACATCGTGTTATTACTCATTGTCTTGTATTTCTTAAAGAGCTTATTTCCTTTTGCTCATTGATTGCTATTTTATTACCTAGAAATCCTAAAAGCATTCTTTTTTTTTTTTTTCGAGATGGAGTCTCACCCTGTTTCCCAGGCTGGAGTGCAGAGATGCAGTCTCAGCTCACTGCAGCCTCTGCCTCCTGGGTTCAAGGGATTCTCCTGCCTCAGACTCCCGAGTAGCTGGGATTACAGGCACATGCTACCATGTCTGGCTAATTTTTGTATTTTGAGTTGATACAGGGTTTCACCATGTTGGCCAGGCTGGTTTCGATTTCCTGACCTCATGATCTGCCTGCCTCCCTAAGTGTTGGGATTTTAGGTGTGAGCCACCGCGCCCGACCAAAACATTCTTAATATAGTACTTTACCAGTGGCACCAGGTTATAGATTAGCAATTTGCCAAATTAGCATAAACAGGATAAGAAAAAACAAGTAGTTATTTACACTTTTCACAGTTTGCTGCATAGTGAATAGTGTACTATTCAGGAATTTTCAGTGAAAACTTATTCAGAAACTGTTTTGTAAAGATGAACATTTAATACTTTTTGTAATTACGATATAGAAGATTTAAAGGAATTTTAGGAATTACCCTTCCTCTACCTCCTGATTTTCTAGAAAAGTAGTTGTTGATTTGTTTAGCATCTACAATTATCTCATAATTCGTAGAGTATTTTTTTCTAACATGTTTTCCAAATACCAGCAATTCAAATGTAAAAACTCTCCTCTTACCCTACTTGAATAGATGGAGAAGCTGCTCCCTGTTACTGAAACGTGCTTTTCTACTGAGAAACAAATGTAACCCCAGTTTTATTCATACTTCTTGTAGCTAAATGTTGCCAGTTCTTCAATTCAGCTTTTGAGGTTTTGAGGACCTGTTTCTTTTGTCCTTTTTTCATGCTTAAGGGGATGTGAGAGGTAGAAAAAGTTAATTCTTAAAGACTTAACTTTTTTCTCTTCTCACAGAGTTTGTTATATGGGTGGGAAAGGAGTTCCCCAGAATGTTTTTTTCTTTATCTCAAAATATATTAAATGTTCACTATGTATAATAAAATTTAATTTTTTAAAAAGCAAAGGGACTTATAAATAGTATAAAGACCATGTTATGTGTAAGGAACCAACATATGAAAAGAACACTGGACTGAGATTCAATAATAAAATACTCAAAACTCATGTTGTATTTATTTATTTAGAGACAAGAGTCTCGCTCTGTCACCCAGGCTGGAGTACAGTGGCATGATCTTGGCTCACTGCAACCTCTGTCTCCTGGGTTCAAGCAATTCTCGTGCCTCAGCCTCCCAAGTAGCTGAAATGACAGGCGTGCACCAGCACGTCCATCTAATTTTTGTATTTGTAGTAGACATGGGGTTTCACCATGTTGGCCAGGCTGCTTGAACTCCTGACCTCAAGTGATCCACCCACTTTAGCCTTCCAAAGTGCTGGGATTTCAGGCATGAACCACTGCAGCTGGCCTCATGTTTTGAATTATATTTAATTCTCATGCCTGTAATAATCACCTATAATAGTCCCATTTTGCACAGATCAGAAAACTGAAGCACAGACAGATTGCATCATTCTTCCAAAGTATAAGTCATGAAGTTGGGATTTGAACTCAAGTCTTGGATCTAACAATAACGCAACTCAGTGCCCTGGACAAGTCATTTCATCTCTGTGTTCTGTAAAGTGATGACACAAGTAATCTTCAGTGTTTAGTCTATGTCTAATGTTTTAGTTCCCTTGCACACTATATAGAATACTTTAAAATGGTAAATGATTAATATTAAAGGGAAATAAGCAGATTCTCTTAAGACATCGTCAGGAAATGCATGTGTATAAGTCTTGTTTCTGTTTTCCTTAGGTGTTTCAGAGGGCCATTAAGAAGGAGGCTATGAATTTTAGTGGCCTTAAAGGTTCCTATAAGAATTTGTCATTTAAAAAAAAAGAATTTGCCATTTAACAAAGTTCACTGATAAGTTAATTCATAAACATAAAGCTTAGGAATGAAGACATGAAGATACATAGGAGATGGGACTTTTGCTGAACTGTTTATAGGGTTAGAAATAAAATGGGGCCTTAATGAAGGATCTGATGGCTGATTAACCATAAAATAAATGTTATGTCATTTTTCTCTATCTTCAAAGAAACAAAAATAGGGTTATAAGATCTATTCCAGTTTATTCCTCTTCTGTTGTCACCATTTTCCTGCAATTAGAGCAATAAAGGCCTGAAAATAGCTGGGTGGAAGGTTGTCCCTGAGTCAGTAGGCTTGTCTCTGAAAAAGACCTCCCTTGTATGACATTCTGGATAGTGGAGGTAGAGTAAAGCAGGGTTTCTAACATCGTTCCAGGGAGCATGTTATGCCAACTTCTACTTCTGTAAAGCCAAATCAGCTTTACACAGACCACTGTGTTCAGATGCTTATAGTCTGCTCCTTTGCCCCTTTTAGAGAGCTGCAAATTAAAGATCAGGGTGCCCTTTAAAACTGTGGTGAAGTGTTAGACAAGCTCTTTTTTTTTGTTCTTTTTTTTTTTTTTTTTTTTTTTTTTTTTTTGGTGGGTAATTTGT
>CAUYQU010087514.1:0-11361 GCA_963574635.1 Cheracebus regulus | reverse complement strand
TGTTATTTTCATCCCCTATTCCTTCCTGTCTCCGTTGTTAAGCACAATTATTGGCATAAAAGAGGTTTTTAATACCCATTTTTAGACTGCATTCTAGCCTGGGCAATAAAACAAGAATCCCATTCTCTCTCCCTCTTTCTTGTCCTCTTTCTTTCTTTCTTTTTCTTTCTTTCTTTTGCTGTTTCTTTCTTTCTTTCTCCTTTTCTAAAAAATAAATAAATAAAGAGTTTGACACCATGGTCCTTTCCAGTTGGAAGGCAGCAAATGTTTCCCCTCCCACTCAGAGCCTTGTTCAAAAGCAATAAGGAAGATTGCCTCTAGATACAGACATTTTTCCCTGACTTATGCTGGGGCTCCCTGCACAGACTTCCCTTTCAACTGCCTTCAGAGCATTTTCTTGTCTGGTCCCAAATACCCCTACAGATACTTCATAAGACTCAACAGGCAGAAGCATGGTCAGCACATTCCAAACTGACTGAAGGAAGAGAACAGATGATGTACACATTTTTTCAAAACCACATGTACCTCTTCTCTGCTTAGAGGGTTACCAACTAGGGAAAGCTGGGCCCTTCCTAAAAGTAGAGTTCTGCTAATAGTCAACCAATTAACTCTCACTTTGAAAGATACGCATGACACTGCTTGCCACATGATATTTCTACTCATTTTGTCATTGTGGGTAAAAATATTACCTACTAAGGGCAGCTGTACTGGAGAAGCATGGATTATTTCAAGAGAATGTTCAATACAACCAAGAAATTTCCATATCCTGAGCATGACATAACATTTTACATTTTCTTTCTGGTTCTATCGATTCCATATGAGGCAAATTCTCTGTGCTTGCTCATAGTTAAGTAACTAAGTTCACTTCTTTCCCATCTCCACCATCTCATTATATAAGTGATTTCTCACTGGGCACTGAATCTGCTGCAGGCAGAGGCTGAGGGTTGCAGGGAAAATAGAAGGCCAGAGTTGGAGGAAGTGGCTTAGGCAATGACAGACATTGTTAGATGCTTGTTGCATAATAAGCACTAGTAAATGTTTCTGAGTCTGTTTTCTGCCTACAGATTCAACAATATGGTGAATTATTACAGAACACCAAAGCCCAGGAGTTTCATTACTGTCAGATACATCAAAATACTGCATAAATGACTATAAACATAGGCTGGAGGATAACTTGATTACTAGGACCTCATTTGTTGGCCCACATGCCACCTCCAAGGCCTGGTGCCAAGACTTTGGATGCTGACAGTCATTTATGAGTCCCTGGCTATGTAGCCAAAATTGCTACATGTTGCAGCATGACCCCTGCACATTAGCTTTTCTTTGATAACTAACAAAAGGGGCCATGCAATTCTGCTAGTTATCAAAAGAAAACAACACTATAGCCTCCCAGCTTAAACCAGTATTCAGGGATATTTATATCTTCACTATACTTCCCAGGACTGGCCAAGTTTGCAGGAAGAAGGGAGAAAGGAGATTTCTGTGCTAACAGTTATCTGGTTGTCTACTCCAATGAGCAGAGCAGAGAGACAATATTCTATTCCCAAAGTTCCCTCCTGCTGGGAAGGAGAGTGTTATCTAGATGTTCTACACCAGTGCTAGTGGTGATATATCGTTACTGAAAGTGTGCTTTTAGTCATTCTCTCTGGAGTTCATATAAAATGCCCTAATTACAGTTTCCATAAAAGCTCCAGCAACCAGACAACAAGATTAAAGTGAACCTATAGTCTGAATTGTCTTTGTTTACCTAAAAAGCACACCGTGTATCATTAGAGATACTAATTCAGTACAGTCGAGACATCAGCTTTGTTTCCTCTCAGTAAATCATTGGCAAGGTGATTTCTGATACAAATCCCACAGGGCAGCTAACTTTATAAGGACTTTCTCTGAAACTGATAAATGCAACTGCCATTTCTCTTGTGCCCAGACTCTTTCTCCCTTACTCCTAATCATCTCTCATTATCCCCATATATCTATGGCCATATGTGTTTCAAACTCCTATAGCCCTAAGTAACACCTACACTCCAAACCCCACCATATCTCCAGGGCAGAGCCACACTCTCCCTTCCCTTAGGAAGGGAGATGCCCTTCAGATGCCATCCATAAAAGATGCCCAGCAGTGTGGCTGGCATGAGCAAAGACCAGGAATGCAGAAAAAGATGTTGAGATGCTATATTTATGTGAGATCTATATTAATAGATCATACAGAAATTCATCTGCAAACATCAGAATTATATATACTATAAGGTTTTTTGGGAAGACAGCACACTTCATGTAATGATTGTGAATCGAAGTCCACACCATTACTTTCACCCTAAGGCCACTTGGGAAGTGAGGTGAGAGAACACAGACACAGAGACTTTTGAAATAGCTTTTCAACAAGGAGTTCTATTTTTTTTTTTTTTTTTTGCTTTCCTCCCAATAGTTAAATACAGAGAATGGAAGAAGAAAGAAAGAAGGTGGCGGGGTGGGGGGGCGGTTAAAAAGGGAGGGAAGAAGGGAGGAGAGGTAAAGACAAAGAGCAGGGTAAGAGAGCAGAAAAAGAATAGTTTGCAAAAGCCAACTTAGATTTCTTATATAAATTATATTTATAGGAATATCTTCCTGCTTTATCATCTTCACACACAGTAGTCAATGCTCTGAGGTTCCCTCAAAATAAAGACAAGGTCATTACATGGTTTGGTGGATAAGAGAGAGAAGCGTGTGGTAAGTATTCTTTATTGTATTGCATAAAATCTCCTTTATTGAATACCTTGGGATAAATGCCTTTGTGTTCTTAAAAGCAAGAATGCTGATATTTCTCTTTAAGGAATTGGATTGCTTTCATCTATAGACATTCTGATTTATGTATTTGATAAAGTTTCGCTCTTCACTTTTTTTTTATACAAACAGGGTCTCACTCTGTCACCCAGTCTGGAGTGCAATGGCAGATCACAGCTCACTGAAGCCTCCGCATCCCGAGTTCAAGCAATCCTCCCACCTCAGCTTCCCAAGTAGCTAGGGCCACAGCCATGCACCACCATGCCTGACTAGTATTTTTAAAATTTTTTTGTAGAGATGGGATCCTACTATGTTGCCCAGGCTAGTCTTGAACTCCTGGCCGCAAGCAATTCTCCAGCTTCAGCCTTCCAAAATGCTGGAATTACAGGTGTGAGCCACTGTACCTGACCTCTGTTTGCATTTTGATTTGATAAAAAGCATAAATCCTTAAAAGAGTGAGAATACAAACCTCAGACTGGGAGAAAATATTTGCAAAATGTTTATCAGATAAAGCACTACTATCTAAAATATGCAAAGAACTTTTAAAACTCAACAATTGGCCATGCACTCACAGTGGCTCACGTACGTAATCCCAGCACTTTGGGAAGCCGAGGCAGGTGGATCACGAGGTCAGGAGTTCAAGGCCAGCCTGACCAACATGGTAAAACCCGTCTCTACTAAAAATACAAAAATTAGCCAGGCATTGGGGCATGCACCTGTAATCCCAGCTAATCAGAAGGCTGAGGCAGGAGAATTGCTTGAACCTGGGAGGCTGCAGTGAGCCAAGATCACACCATTGCACTCCAGCCTGGGCAACAAAGCAAGACTCCATCTCAAAAAAAAAAAAAAAAAAAAAAAAAGTCAGCAACCAGAAAACAGCTCAGTTAAAAAAGAGGCGAAAGACTTGAACAGACACATCGCCAAAGAAGACATACAGATGGCAAGTAATCATACGGAAAGATGTTCAACATTATATGTTACTAGAAAAAAATGTGAATTGAAACAATGAGATACCACTACACACCAATCAAAATGGCCAAAATCTAAAACACTGACTACACCAAATGCTGGCGAGATGTGGAGCAGCAGGAATTCTCATTTATTGGTGATAGGAGTGTAAAGTGTTACGGCCACTCTGGAACAGTTTAGCAGTTTCTTACAAAACTAAATACACTTACCATATGATCCAGCAATTGTGCTTCTTGGTATTTACCCAAGTAAGCTGAAAACTTACATCCACACAAAAGCTTATACAGCAAGTTTATAGCAACTTTATTCATAATTGCCAAAACTGAGAAGCAACCAAGATGTTGTCCAGTAAAAAAAAAAAAAAAAAAAAAAAAAAATGGATAAACTGCAGTATAACCAGACAATGGAATATTATTCAGCAATAAAAAAATGAGTTATCAAACTATGAAAAGACATGGAGGAACCGTTATTGCATATTGCTAAGTGAAAGAAGGCAATCTGAGAAGGCTACAAACTGCATTATTCCAACTGCTATATATGACATTCTGGAAAAGGCAAAATCTTGAAGACAGTAAAAAGGTCAGTGGTCACCAGGGCTTAGGTGGAAAGTCAATAAAATTAAATTTAATTTATTAAATTTTTATATAAAATGTATATAATTTATATAAGTAAATATAACTATAATTATAACACATAACTAATTATAATATGATAATTTTTAAGGTGTACAATGTAATGTAGGATTTGGGTTTTTTAATACATTTTATTGTGTATATTTAAGGTATATATGGAATCTGGCGAGACTCCATTTCAAAAAACAAAAAGAAAAAAAAGAAAGCCTATAAACAGACTCTAGTACATGTGGCATTTCAGAACTGGGGAAAGAGGCACTTTTATTAAATGGTGCTGGGCAAATTAAATTGCATTTAGAGAAATAAAAATAATTAAAACTTTACCTATACCACATATTAGAATAAACTTAAAATGAATCAGAGACCTAAATGTAAAAAATAATAATAATAAAACCATATGAGTACCACAAGAAAACCTAGATGAAGTTACCTGCAATCTGGACTTGAAATACAAATCCAGTAAAAGAAATGGTTGATAAATATGATTACATTTTAAAACTTTTGCAAGACAGACACCATGGCAAACTCAGAAGACAAATAATCTAAGAAAAAATATTTGTTACATATTTTGCAGATAAAAGGCTAATATCCGTAAAATACAGGATCTTTCAAAAATTGAAGGAAAAAGACTGAAAGCCCAAGAGAAAAATGGGCAAAAGACATGAAAACATAGTTCATGAAAAACACACAAAAGTAGAATTTACATGAAAAGATGATCAACTTTGCTCATAATAACAGAACTGATGAAAATCAGGTTTCTCGCCATTGAAGAAGAAAATTAACAAATACAGAAAAGAGCAAGACCACTATGAACTCTTTAGTGTTGGACTGGAATTGGATGTATCAGTCTGAATTCATTTTATACACACATACATACATAATTGCATAATACATATATTTATATATCCATATGTTTGCATACACACACACACACACACACACACAGACGTGTTCCTAGCTCAGTATGCTGAAATGCTCTATTAAAAATGACACTGTAAAAATGTTTGCCCGTGTTTTCAGCACTACATACCATTCTCCACTACATGGAACACAGGCTCTTTGAAAAATGACTGACTTCAGAGCTACAGGAGGAAACGTACAAGGTAAGAATGAAATATTTTGTTATACCAGAAAGTGAGGAAGTGCACAAAGAACAATAGAAACATGATCGAAGACATGGAATCCACCTTGATGACTCCCTGAAAAACATTAAAACTGCAACATCAAAATAAATAACAGGCTGGGCACAGCGCTGATGACTGTGATCCCAGCACTTTCGGAGGCCAAGGCAGGCAGGTCACTTGAGGTCAGGAGTTCAAGACCAGCTGCTTATCATGGTGAAATCCCATCTCTACTAAAAATACAACTATTAGCAGGGCATGGTGGTGCATGCCTCTAGTCCCAGCTATTGGGGAGGCTGAAGCACAAGAATCACTTGAATCTGGGAGGTGGAGATTGCAGTGAGCCAAGATCATGTGCCACTGTACTCCAGTCTGAGAGACAGAGGGGACTCCATCACAAAAACAAAAATGCAACAACAAAAATAACAATAAAATAAAATAGCAGTAATGACAGACATAACCCATTAAATAAAATAAGACTCTATGAGTTATATTAATATAAGAAAATAATAGAACAGAAGGAAAAGTTTCTTGTTTTGTTTTTTGAGACAGACTCTCCATTGCCCAGGCTGGAGTGGAGTAGTATGATTGATCATGGCTCACTCCACCCTTAATCTCCAGCTCAAGCAATCCTCCCACCTCAGCCTTCCAACTTGCCAGGCTCAAGCAATCCTCCAGTCTCAGCCTCTGGAATAGCTAGGACCACAGGCATGCACCACCATGAGCAGATAATTTTTTTTTAATTTTTTGTAGAGACAGGGTCCCCCTGCCTTACTCAAACTGATCTCAAACTCCTGGGCTCAAGTGATTCTCCAATCTCAGTCTCCCAAAGTGCTGGGATTATAGGCGTGAGCCATTGTATCCAGCCAAGAATGTTTTTAAATAATAGATTACCAACTAATAAATGAAGAAAGATGGCAACCATTATTGTAATAATTGGGTCAGGTAATAATCATCAATGCATGTTAAAAATGATGAAAATTTGATCAGGCATAGGCCATTATACGTAGTCTCAAAGTATGTTCTTAAAAATTACTTATTAATTACAAGGGGAAAGCAGTTATCTTATGATGGAGAAATCTAAGGCACAGCACAAACTCACTAAAGCTAACATCACCAATATCAGGACAAATAGTATCCTGTACCTCCAGATATGATGCTCTGAGAAAGGCCAATCTCACTCCTGTGGCATTCTGTAAACAAAGCATAACCCAAATCTAATCATGAAGAAATATTATCATGAATTAGCCCAACATCAGGCAAACCCAAATTGAGGGATATTCTATGCAATAATTGGCTTGTATTTTTCAAAAACATGAAGGTCATGAAAAATCGAAAAAGACTACAGAGTGGTTGCAGATTAAAGAAAATCATGAGTGCTAACAGCGATTTGTCACCCAGGACTCGGTATCAATCTCCCTCTCTCATACAGGTACACAGTACTTGAATCCATGTTACAATCCTAATTTTGGCAATTATACTGCGGTTATGAAAGACAAAATTTTTGCTATCAGTTTATATACCCTGAAGTATTCAGGGTTAAAGGGGCATGATGTCTCAACCTATCCTCCAAATGATTCATGAAAGATATTAATTTCTTACCCTGAAGCCTTTTGCCAAAGTTTTTCCAGTCATATTTTGGTTGGATGAAAATCATCCTCTGGTAGACTCTTCAAAAGTGGCTCATTAGGAGAGTGTTCCTTCATTTCTGTCATGTTTAAAATTGCTTTTCTATAGCCTTGAAAGGTAAAGAAGAGCTTAATTGGATATAAAACTTTGGTTCAAACTTTATTACCTTGATTTTCTTGAAAATGCTGTTGAGTTGCCTTGTTTTCTCTGTTGCTCATGAAAAATCTGATGCCAATATAATTCTCTTGTCCTCTGACCTTTTTGCCTAAAAGCCATGAAGATATTTGTCTCTATCTTGAAATAAATAATTTAACAGGATATGCCTCAAAGTTCATTGTTCCAAGTCATTATTCCCAGGTACCTAATAAATTCTTTCAATATAAAGTCAGGCTAGGAGTGGTGGCTCATGCCAGTAATCCCAGCACTTTGGGAGGCCAAGGCAGGAGAATTGCTTGAGCCCAGGAGTTTGAGACCAGCCTGAGCAACATAGCAAAACCCTTTCTCAAAAAAAAAAACAGATGATAGATAGATAGATAGATAGATGATAGATAGATAGATGTGTGCATATATATGTACATATATATGTGATACCTATATATATGAAGTTAGCCCTTTTTTTGTTTCCAGAAAGTTTTCTAGAATTAGAGTTTTAATTATTCTATATGATACCATTATTTTGTTTTTCTTCCTTCTGGGATTTCAGTTATAACTAGAGCACCTGTTTTTTTACTTTTTTTTTTTTTTTTTTTTTTGCTTATCTTCCATTACAATCATTTTACCCTAACTTTTTTATTTCTTTTATTATTTCATTTTCACTCTCTTGATTGTTTTTCTACTTTTCCATTTGCTAAATTTTCATTCAAATACATTTTCTTTTAGGTATCTTGTTATATCTAAGAATTTAGTCTTTCTTTCTGATATTTGATATTTTTCTTCTTCTTTTTCTTTCCTAAATTCAAGCAACTGTATTTTTCTTTCTGTTTTTGTAGAACAGCCTGTTGCACATGGTAGGCATGATGCCCCCCTCCTTTTTTTTTTTTTTTTTTTTTATAAGACAGGGTCTCGCTCTGTCACCCAGGCTGGAGTGCAGTGGCATAATCTCAGCTCACTGAAAGCTCTGCCCCCTGGGTTCAAGCGATTCTCATGCCTCAGCCTCCTGAGTAGCTGGGATTACAGGCACGTGCCATCACGCCCTGCTAATTTTTGTATTTTTGTAGACACAGGGTTTCACCATGCTGGACAGGCTGGTCTCGAACCCCTGACCTCAACTGACCTGCCTGCCTGGGCCTCCCAAAGTGCTGGGATTACAGGCGTGAGCCACTGCACTGGGCCAGTGATGCCATCTTGAAGGGACACTGCCATGATGACCGATGTTTAACCTCCACATACCAAGGTGTTCTGTAGCAAGGTCTTCAAACAATGCCTGGATTGTTTGATACATAACTCATCATAAAGCTGCTGATCTAATCCACACAGTGGTCACATATCTTGGGAAAAAAAAAAAGTCTGAGGATGTAACCAGCTGCACACGTGTTGCCGTAAATGCTTGTTCTTTAAAGATTACTTTCTGGAGGGTAGGTGCAGGGATCCACCACCTCACGATTGCCCAGGACATTGCTTCTATTCATAAGTCCCAGTTAAATATTTATTGTTGACAAACAGAATTTGTCAGGCTCTTTTCTTCAGCCTCTCAGCTTCCTCAACCTTTGCGAGTATGATTTCATGCATCTGCTCACCAGAGAAAAATTTCTGCTCATTCTTATTCTTTGTTTTTGAATTTCTGTTTCAAGATGCCTCTAATATCTTGAAGTACATATTTGGGAATATTTATTTCCATTTAGAATATATTTTTTGCTTCATGGCTGTTGGTATTTAGATATTTTTCAGTTTTAAAAAATTTAGGGTGAACTTTCGATTTCTGGAAATGATTTTATCTTATTTCCTCTTCTATCTTCTGAGCAATGTGTTAGACCCCTTCCTCCAATCCCAACTGTCCACAAGTCTTTCAACAGCTTTAGAGAAAACTCTGCGGGAAACAGGTGTTCAATTTTGTACACTCAAGCAATCTGAAGTTTGTAGAGCCTTCAGTCTTTGAATAATACTGCAAGCATGGGATTTGCATGGATTTATTTTTTCTCATTAATCTCTATTTTTTTTTTTTGAGCTTTCATGGAGAGATTTGAATTTAGACTCCTGGCATTACCTTGCCTACCAAGAGATTGCTTCAATAACTGATTTTGAATGAATAAAAGCATTCAATTATATTATAACTTTACTTATATGCAGAAAGTAAAAATCTTACAACACATAGAACATATTAGATTTTACAAGATCTTCTGATACAAGAATTACAGGGATTGTCATATATTCATTATAAATTACAAAAATATGGGTTGTTTTGTTAAGAAACATAATTTTCTTAAGGAAAAAGCATTATATTCAAAGTGCTAAATCTTATGTATTAGACCAGCTTCAATTCTAACACAAATATACGTGTTCCTTTTCATTTCACTGTCATCCCCAACTTAAACTAGGCCTAAGATTTTTCTATTCTTCGCCAGACTTTTGGAAATTAAGTAGAGCACATTTTAAATAAAGTGGTATTGCTTTTGTTTTTACCCCATTTTTGCTGAATGCTTGTATTCCGTTTGTATTGAGTTTAATACTTGGGCACTTAGGATCCCTCTTTATGTTCTATAACTAAAAGAACTGGTGTATTTGTAAACTAACTGGGGCATGGCAGTCAATCCAGATTTGCAGCAAATCTTCACCCATATTGTAAACCAGATGGAGAACTTAACTATTTTATAGTATCTAGCAGCTGTCTTCTTTCTGTATTCACATGCATAGAGCCAAATCCCACAGCCTGCTGTGTGCCCCTATGAAGTAAGAGGCTTAGAAATCACATTTTTCTAAGTTTTTCTTTGTTTCACTTCTAAAATACTCATAAAACATTAACCAATTTGATGGTAAACCAAATAAGTAAACACAAGGAAGTCCCATCCAAATACGGCCTGGTATCTACGCAATAGGTAACTTTATTTTACCATGTGGTATTCTCACAAATGTTTTACTACATAGTTTGTACACAAATTGGGAGTAAAGATCAATGAATTGCCCTCTGCCATAACTTATTGCTCAATAGAAGACTGTTATTTTTTAAAATGGCAACAATATCTCACTGGCCAGAAAGATCTGCATATGGTTCATCTCTTTCTGGTATGTGCTAAATCAGAGCCTTAAAGAGAAATAGGTGTGGAAGCCCGATATAATGTTCTCATTACAGAAGACGAATGGTAAAACAGATGGTAGAGTATAAAGCAATTCCAGCTCTTTATCACTTTGGTTTTTCCAGAATTAAACATTTAGACCACAGTGATTTTCAAATATATCCATGAAAAAGCAGGAAAACAAAGAAGTCATGCCTATATTCCTGGAATTCAAGCCACAGTCATGGAGATGGGATTCGTCTGAACCCCAATCAGAGTATAAAGATTAAGCTTTTAATGCAAAATGAACATGTGACCCAAAGCTCTCTGGTGCTTTCTGGTTCTTGAATAGAAACTGCTTTTGCAAGTAAGGTATTTCTTTAAGACTGACTGACCTCTTAGCTAGACAGAAATCTTTTATTTACATCCTATTAGTGACCAATTTTTTAAATGTTCATTCTCCTAATAGGAACCAAGAGCAGCTATAGATTAAACAGACCTACAAAACCCTCTAATTTAATTTCACTGTGAAATGCGGTCACAGATCCATTTGCACAAAGACATTAACCAGTATGACTCCAGCCTCAGCTTAAAGAGTCAAGAAGGGTAGTGAAAAGGACAGTGGAGAAGGAGCGAATGAATGGGAGAAGGCAAAGGTGCGAAGAAAAACACTGATGTGGGGCACCCTAAATCACTGCTATGAATGAACCAGATAACACCTTCATGGAAAGAATAGAAGTATACTATAAATACCAATCGCACCAGCCTAGCATTCCTACACAGTTAGTGCTGCAACATAATTAATGTGGTATTAAATTATTGCTTTGATTAAGTAAGAGCAACAAGTGTTTACAAAAAGGAGCTGATTTCAAATAAAAACTTATTTCACAATCTTACTATGAGAGAGAGATCCAAGATGGCCGAACACTAGCAGCTTAGGATTGCAGCTCCCAGTAAAAGTGCAAAGAGCCAGTGGACACCACACTTACCAATAAATTTTCGCTGCCCACGGACCAGGACATTCCCAGTGGAGGAGCCCCA